>OVAF01000306.1:0-42059 GCA_900406245.1 Odontarrhena argentea | reverse complement strand
TCAACGGAGACGAGCTTTGATTAGAGAGATATGGGAGAAAAGTTTTAAGAGAGAGAATAGTTATAATTTTTTTATGAACTAAATTTAATGCTCATATAGTTATAAAATCATTTCTAAGATTTTCCGCATGAAATCTGTTTTACAGTCTGGGAAAAAGTAACACTTTTCCCGTCAATCGATTTTCCCCCCTAGCCGCACTATTAGAGACAATGGCTCCGATTGGTAACCTCGTTAGGACTTAACGGTTGGGGCGTTTTCGACGTTTTCAACGATTGCAAACGAATATCGTTCGAAAACTTCTTTTGGAGATGTCGTTTGGAGATAGCGGTTCGTTTGAAGATGGCGGTTGAGTTTTTGGGTCTGATTGGTAACCTCAAACGAAGTTCGTTCGGAAACAAACTTCGTTTGGGTTACCAATCAACACTTCATTTGAAACTTCGTTTGGAACTTCGTTTGGAAACGACGTTACAAACGAATTTCGTTTGGATTTAGCGGTTGAGAAATAAATACATATATAAAAGTTTAATTATAAATTAAAATTATAAATATGTACCAATAATTTGCGTATTCAAGTGATTTCAACAAAAATTTATTTTATAATACTATTTATATCAACGGTATCTAATTGTATTTAGATGAATAATATTTTCATTATTAACTAAAACATAAAAAATCATTTATCTTTTTGTATTATCGGTAAAAATGGTGATATTATATAAAAATTAGACACATAATTAATAAAATAATTACCTAGCATTATAATATAAAAATAATAAATAAAATTAAATATATTATATTTATAATTTTCATACGAGAAAAATCCCCAATATTTTTATTGTTTAATTTATATCGATAAAAAGTAAGTAGTTATTGTGATGAATTATTGTAAAGTGTATAATAAAAGAAGTAAAAGAATTTAAAACCAAAAGTAGTACTCTATTAAAAAAAAAAAAAAATTAAATGTGAAAACAAATCCATTGATAGTTCACAAACACCATGTTTTTCAAATATTACCAAAAAATTCTTTGTAAACCACATTCCTTGTCTTCTTTTTCAATTTGCCATATTCATCAACTATTAGGACTTTCAGAACGTTCCTTGATTTCACTCTAGAGAATGCAACGTATAATTGACCATGTGAGAATACAGGTTTTGGCAAATACAAAAACCGACCTTTTCAAGTGATTGACCACTCTTGTTCACCGTCATCGCAAAAGCAAAAGATTCACAGAAAATTGTCTATGACGCATTTGAAATTCGAATTTCGTATCGGATGGTGTGACATACATTCTTGGTATCAACCGTAACTTTCCAACAAAATGATCATTTCCAGAAATTATCATAGCTTGAATAACCCATCTAGTCATCTGTGTGATAATAAGCATTGTATCATTGCATAATCCATCCATTGGATCAATATTACGCATATACATGATAGGAGCACCAACCTTTAGTAGAAGTCTATGTTTTGGTAATCGTGACATGTCAATTTTGTTCAAGTACTCAACTGGATAATCTGTTTGTGCTTTAGATGTAGACGATGCCGGAGATAGGCTATCAGAACTTAAAAATTATATTTCTTCACCTATATGAATAAACCATGCCAATAAAACTAAAACCATTAAACATATTTTAATATAGTTCCAATTATGTTTTACTTCAAAAGTACATTATGTAACGTCCATTATGTATATAATAATTTTATTATTAAGATATAAATATTAAATTTTGTGTTTAGATGATGCACATGGTAATTTGGAGAGCATGTAGTCGTTAATCTTGTCAACTTCTACATTAGTTAGACTAAGGATTGCTTTGTCCTGGTAAAACTCTAATTCATCTGTACCTCTGAAGTCTTTCCCGTAGACCTCACTTGCAATGGTCTCAATTGGATCGCCATAACTTTGAATGAGTATATCTTCCGGGATATCAATATCCACTATACCAGAGTTCGGTTCATTTACCTTTCTATCTCCAATATCCAAAAATCCACTTCGAAAACTCTTTAAGTTCATTTGCTTCCTTCGCATTGTTGGCAGCTTTCAACCTCATGTTTTTTGTTAGTCTCAAAACCTTACAATGCTCCCAAAAATACGATGAGTTTAGAGAAGCCATACCAGTCTCCGATCGTCCACCAACGATAATAGGCAAAATCTGTCTAAAATCACCTCCAAAAACAACAACTTTTCCACCGAAAGGTTTGTACTCATCCGTTCTAATAATATCACATAAACTCCGATCTAAGCTCTCAAAGCAATACCTATTCATCATCGGAGCTTCATCCCAAACAATTAAACTTGCCTCTTTCAATAGTTGTGATGTATCAGATGTTGAAGTGAACATACATGTGGTGAAGTTATAGCTTTACTTCTTCAGTTAATTAGATGTGTAAATATTAATTATTAATGTTTATCTAAATGAAGCAGGTTGTGTAAATCAAGGTCCGGTTGTGCAAAATTGAAAAGTTACGTCATATCTTAAACAAAAATAATATTCGGTTTGATGTTATAGATTATGAAGTTATCAAGAGATATTGTAGAAATCTAAAGATTTCATTTTTTCGTTGGTCTTATCTTGTAACTCTATAATAAGAATATTATTTTGTTTAGATTTTAGGTAACAGCATTGGTTGTTATCCTATATGAAGAGGTGAGTTAAAAAAAATGAATTAAAGTTGTTACCTTATGCACATTTCAAATCATATATGACAAATCTTATTCAGAAGTAATTAAGAAAGAGTTATTATTATTTTACAAACTATATCAACTCATATTATTTGATGCTATATTATCGAAGAATATGACATGATTTTATGCCGGTCTAAAGAAGGATTTACTCAAATACATTGACATTTTTTAACTGGACTTCTCTAATAATAGGAAATGATGTACTGGAATTATTTTCAGTTGAACTGCTCACAATATTTTGAGAAGTCTCGCTAGGAAGTTCTGGAGATTCTGTTGTAAGTTTCCTCATTGGATCCATTGTAGAATCTTTTAGATGAAGATCTTTACCATTCATAATCGAAAAATGAGAATGTCGATGGTTATTTGGTTATTCGGTCGTTTAACTTTTAGTTTTGTAGAACAATAATGAGTGTTTAGTTCTTATTATATAGGAGCTAAACAATTCTAAATTGTAATATACTTTGTTTTTTAGGAAGTATAAAAAGTATTCATTAAAATGATATTAAGAATAGAGAATCATGGTATATAAGGTAAAATAATATCGTAACAGAATGATCACAACAAACTTGATGTAGTTGGTAAGTTTAGAAAGTAGACTCTATAGATAATACTTCCCAAAGTATAAAGAATTATAGATTATGAAGTTATGAAGAGATATTGTAGAAATCTAAAGATTTCATTTTGCCGTTGGTCTTATCTTGTAACACTATGATCAGAATATTCTTTTGTTTAGAATAGTAACAACATTGGTTGTTATCCTAAATGAAGAGGTGAGTTAAAAAATGAATTAAAGTTGTTACCTTACGTACATTTCAAATCATATATGACAAATCTTATTCAAAAGTAATTAAGAAAGAGTATTATTATTTTACAAACTATATCAACTCATATTATTCGATGCTAATATTATCGAAGAATATGACATGATTTTATGCCGGCCTAACGAAGGGTCTACTCAAATACATTTAGATTTTTTAAATTTACATGGATCATTGTATAATTACTATGTCTTTGATCCGCGCTACGCGCGGATATATGTTTACCAGTTTGTTTAACATATTGTTGTCATTTTATTTTTCCATGGATTAATATCTATTGATTCATTTAATTTATGTTTAAGCTTTGTAATTTTTAAGAGTATCAATTCCTTTCATTTAATTTTTAGTGGATTTTTGTTTAAAGAATTTTGTAAAAGTTTTTTCAGGCTTTGTAACCTTTGAGACGAAGTCGTTCTCAAGTACAAAGTTATTACCATCATTCCCCAATCCTGAAATAGAAGATATGCTATTTAGGGACCATAACATATAATTTTTATTAATAAGCGATTTGTGTGAACAAACGAAGAGAATTACCCGGGTATGAAGTTTCGCGGATGAAGACAAGGTGTGCGCCCCGCCTCACGACGAAATATTTTTCTACCTTGCCACCCGACACCACTGAGAAGTGCACCGACGCCTCTTCATTGTTGAATAATCCCGTGAACACATCCGCAGCCTTCATCCCAGCGTTGATTGCCAATGCCACAGCTACGGTCTTCATGGCAGCTTGGTTTGGCACAAGTTTGATGCCGGCCACGAGAGCCTTGAAAAAGGAAGTCATTGTTGTTTTTTGGTGTGTTTTAGCAGTTAAGCGTGTTTGATGTTTTCTGGTTTTTTACCTGGCCGAGAACCCTAGCTTTATATAGAGGGGAAAACTGAAAACACTTGTGGATGAGTGAGTGATGTTAGAAGACGTAGTGGGTGAAAATATTTTGAAATTTAATTGCATGCATGAGCATGAGAGTGATGTTAAACAAAAAGAGTATAAACTCACTTCTCATCTCGAAACATGCATCGTTCTCTGAAGAGTAAGACTGGGACGTACGTAGACGTTAATAACGTTATGAATTATTTTGTTTACATTTTCGACACGGTAAAAAAAAAAAAAAAAAAGGTCTTTAATAAGAAATAAGTGTACGTCTCGACATTGTTCTCAATTGAGACCAGTTTCCGAGTTAATTAGAACTACGATTTTTTTATTAGTCTACACCCAACCATTCCAATCACGATGATTTTTTATTTACTCTAACAAGTGCTTGGTTAGATTTATGATGTGGCATGATTTTTTTTACTTCAATATAAACTGTAACACGTCACTATAAACTGTAATGTCTCATTTGGAATCTAGAAGGTATATAACTCTGATAATGCATCTCATATATATTTACAGAAATTAACGATGGTATAAAAAAAAAAAAAATTTATTTAGGTTGTGAATCCAAAAAATCCATTTACGTAGAAATGAGTATTCTCTACCAGCCCCGGCTCAGCCATAAATAAACTACAAAAACCTTTCAGTTTCACCTCAGGCCCACTTTAACATTAGGATAATGTCATTGTCAACTTTTAAATCTATTTGCAGGTTTTGGTGAGAGTCTTTATTTTATTTTTGAATTTTAAAACTTAGCTTTTTAATATTCTTAATGAAAAATAAAGTAACTGTTTTTGTTAGACCTTTTCATTTATTTAACACTGCTCATTTGTTGTATGCTATATTTATGAACTTTCTAATCATGTTAATTTTATCCTTTTAAGCTACTACAGTTAACCCTTATTTTTGGTTTACTTATTATGCACGTAAGTGTTTTTATGGCAAAAAAAAAAAA
This sequence comes from Odontarrhena argentea, assembly GCA_900406245.1. NCBI lineage: Eukaryota > Viridiplantae > Streptophyta > Magnoliopsida > Brassicales > Brassicaceae > Odontarrhena > Odontarrhena argentea. The sequence goes on along the minus strand of OVAF01000306.1, from coordinate 36,728 downwards.
TTGAATCCCAACCCAAAGAGAACTCAGAAAGGGATGCGTCATGCAGGCACGTGTTAGTCTCAATGGATTTTAGGCTACTATTTATTGTTATTTTTCTTAATCAGAGTATTTATTGTTATAGGGCAAAGGTGGGTGCAATTGTATGCATGAGAGTGATGTTAGAAGACGTAGTGGGTGAAAATATTTTGAAATTTAATTGCATGCATGAGCATGAGAGTGATGTTAAATAAAAAGAGTATAAACTCACTTCTCATCTCGAAACATGCATCGTTCTCTGAAGAGTAAGACTGGGACGTATGTAGACGTTAATAATGTTATGCATTATTTTGTTTACATTTTTTAAACGGTAAAGAAAAAAAAGGTCTTTAATATGAAATAAATGTACGTATCTACATTGTTCTCAATTGAGACCAGTTTCCGAGTTAATTAGAACTACGATTGTGGAGATTGGTTTGGATTTTTCATCTTAATTTGAAATAGATCAGTTGTTTTTTTACGATTCCAATGATTTCTTTTATTAGTCTACACCCCACCATTCCAATCACGATGATTTTTTTTTTTTACTCTAACAACCAATATATAACTATGTTAATAATATGGTATCAATAACATTTTTTGTAAGAAAATTTGATCATACACAAATACGTAAATATATACTCAACTACATGACCTCTTAAATAAATAGAGAAACCAAAACAAACCAAATGTTATTATACAACAACTGTATTTTAATTAGCATTTCCTAAAACAAATGATTAATCAGTTTTCGTTTTAACTATAAAATCTTACACGAAAACCACAAAATCTTATTTTCGCACTCTACAAATCTCATGTTTAGCATTTTAACTCTAAAATCATGTTTTACTCAATTATGGAACCAAAAATATAATTTTTTTTGTACTACAACCATAAAAGTTAATATTTTATGCTAATAATATGGAATATATTGTTTATAAGACAAACATATAATATAAATCTTAAATATGTTTTAAAGTGTGGAAGCATCCTCCCCTATACAAAAAATTACATATTCTTAGTTTCTTTGCTAACCCACATCATTTGTTTTTTCATATTATAAATTTCTATTTTCTTCAAGTGCTTAAATGAGATATACTTATTGGATGTTTTGAAATCTCATGTAAACATGATAAAGAAGTCTAAAATATAAACTTTTGCTCATGATATAATTTTTTTTTTTGACAAATGACTTAACAATATAGTTACATACACTGATGTCACTATGTAAGCATGTTTAGTAGTATATAAATTAATTTTCTTCTCAAAATTTTAATATTTTGTTTAAAACAATGACTTAACAAAAGAGCTACATCAGTGTCACTATATTATATTTATTATGACATAATTTTTTAAAAAACTTGTAACTCCTTTTTATTCATTTAAAATTAGATAAAAATTATAACTAATATTTCTAAATTATTTATAAAATTTATATCTTCTATAATTTCATTTTTTATATTGTATAACTTTATAAGTTAATTTCCTTTATCAAAACAATTTCTTTTACTTGTATGTTAAAGCACAGTTTACTTATTATTGTTGTACCGATTTCTATTTTTTAGAAAACGTTTACATGACATAATAGTAATAGAGTTTTCAATAAAAATATTTTCTTTTTACTCCTACATAAAAAAGAATTTTTTTTTAATTTTATGTTAAAATATACTTTACATATTATTATCGTAGACGATTATTTATTAAATTTATATCTTGCTAATTTCGTTTTCTTATATTGCATATCTTAATAAGGTAATTTACTTTATCCAAAATATTCGGTTTATTTTTTTTTGTTATAGTATTAAGTATACCTTACTCATTACTGTTGTAAACAATTTTGTTTTACCTAATTTTCATTTATCAGAAAGCGTTTACATGGCATAAAAGTAGTAGATTTTTCAATAAAAATATTTAAATAACTTAAAATTAAATTATGAAATAGTTCAATAATATTAGTTTCCTGATAAATTCAATTTTATAATTTCCATTTTTTCTAAGCCTTAGCTATTGTGTGACTATATTATAATTGTCATGATATATTTCCAATTTTTAGTTGTATCTTCTTTTTTTTATATATATATAATTTGAGAAATAACTTAGAATTAAATTTGTAATACTTTCATTAAATTAGTTTCCAAATTAATTCCTTTTTATATTAAATATCAAATTAAGTTCATTTTATTTTATTCAGAGGTTTTTTTAACTTCTTTTCCCTTTTTTATTAACATATAGTTTCCTTATTTTTTTTTAAAAAAAATTTTCTTTTTAGTAGTTGAGAAACAACATAAAATTTAATTTTTGATATTTTATACTATTTATCTTAATAAATTCGTTTTAAATATATTAAGTTAATTTTCTTTAATTCAAAATGTTTTCTTTCTTTTTTGGTTGAAGATTTTTTTTTCTTTTTTTTCTTGTTGATATTATTTTTGATTTCATGTGAGTGTTACTTTTGTATCAAAATCTTAGCCAAAATTGTGAATTTTACAAAACCACATGAAATTTGATGTCTATCACCAAAGAAACTATATATTGAATCACTTTTTTTCTCTTTTTCTAATTGCTTACTTGTCATAATACGATTGAAGCTTTAAAAATTCATAGGTTTATGGCTTACTCTAATAGGATGATCCGATAATGGCTTCAACTTTTCTTCTATAATAGTGAGAACAATAATTAAAGCTTTAACCTCTGTAACTCCCATACAAATATAAAATCTACTACTAATAAAACTTAATCAAATCAAAGTGTAATTGTTTTCATCCATAAGAAGAACTTCTAGACCCATAAGTATGCCATTAAGGTTTCTTGCTTCCTAAAAGTGAATATCCCTTGCAATGACTTCTTTTTTGTTAAATGACTTTTAAAAATCATCAAGGACCAAGCTAGGAAGGGACTGAGCCGGAAGGAAAAAAAAATGTAGGAATCATAGTCTAAAATCAATATATTTTCTCTCTTTGATGTGATTTAATTTTATATGGTTTGTAGTAAACTATATTTATACTTAAATAATTTTCTCCAAATTAAGAAAAATTATTAATGTGATATTTAGTTAATTTCCTTTTGTTTACTGCAAAAGTAGATAATTACAATCTAACATTAAGGTATTAATATATATATTTTTATAATTTTTCATTTCCTTTTAAAGTTTTTTTTTAAATTTCATTTTTTTTTTCAAATGTACATAAATTATTTTATGAAATAAGGTTAGTTTCATTTTTTAGAATTTGTAATTTTTTTTAGATTTTCCATTTTTCAAAAAAACACAAACATGTTTAATGTTTTTTAAAAAATTCTTTTACAAAAAATATATATTTTGTGATTATTTCAAAAAGTGTTTTATTTGTTGTTGTAGGTTTTTCTTTGAAAATATATTTTGAAAATTTTTTTTGTACTTGAAACTATCCTTTATAAGAACTTGAACATTTTCCTTATAATTTAACATTAAGTTATTAATATATTTTTATAAGTTTTTCATTTCCTTTTTTTTTTTTTTTACTTTCCAGTTTTTCAAAACACACAAATATTATTATTTTAAAAAATTTCGTTTTTATATATTTTTGTGATTATAAATTTTTTTTTTGTGTTTTTCCTAATTTGTAAAATATACTTTTTGTTTGTGGGCGTTTCTTTGAAGATATCTTTTTTTTTTGTTTTTTACTTGAAATTCTCTTTTTTAAGAATTTAGAAATTTTCCGTTTTCTCCGAACACTTACACGGCACAATACTATTGGTCGTTTAAGATCCTAGGTGGACGGCCTCACAACGCTATAGCTTGAAGTTTTATTAGTAGTAGATAAAAAATTTTTTTGTGTTTTTCCTAATTTGTAAAATATACTTTTTGTTTGTGGGCGTTTCTTTGAAGATATCTTTTTTTTTTTGTTTTTTACTTGAAATTCTCTTTTTTAAGAATTTAGAAATTTTCCGTTTTCTCCGAACACTTACACGGCACAATACTATTGGTCGTTTAAGATCCTAGGTGGACGGCCTCACAACGCTATAGCTTGAAGTTTTATTAGTAGTAGATTCGAGGTTTTTTAAAATTCGTGAACCATTATATCATTGAATATAATACGTTCAAAATACAAAAAAAAAGATATAGAAAACTATCGGTTTATTATTTTGATAATATTCAGCAAGTGACCAATGCATATAACATCTTTCAACTTGATTCTATAAAATTGAAAGCTACACTACAATCGATGACAATAGCGTTATCTAAGCTCTTTGAATAGCATATTCACACAAATCGCTTCCAATCGCCTATTGTACGACCTAAATCGATAAAATGAAATGTTCATGCCCTACGAAATTCTTCTTGGAGTCTGAGTTTTGAATTAATCGAATCTCATCTTTGTTCTGGAAGAGAGATAGATCGGAAAAAAAACATGAATCTCATTATTGCATAAATTCTGAAAGAGAGATAGATCGGAAACACACCTGGGTCTTATTATCGCATATAATCATCTCCAGATCGATTCACAGATGAAGAAAATCGAAGCTCAGTCTCTCCACTCGCATTCTTCGCCTTTCTTAACCCAGAAAATCTGTAAGATATGTTTTTCATCCTAGTCATATTTACATGTCATTCTTTAGTCAGCATTAAAACCTAATCTATTGGCTAATATTATGACACCTAGGATTTTTCACTATTTTGTCTTCTCCAGTAATATAGGTAGAGGATTCTATTAAATTTATATAAATAATTATATTTGATGATATCTCAAGATGTATTCCTTTTTATTGTAAAATTTGTTTATCTAAATAATTATTTATTTTAAATTAGAATTTACTTTCTTATCATATTTTCATTTTTAATAACCATTATTTACTTAAAATAATATTTATTTCTTAAAAATTACATATGAACACTATTGAACCGCAACTATGTTACCAATCGGGCAATCACACATAAAAACTCAACCGCCATCTCCAAACGAACCGCTATCTCCAAACAACATCTCCAAAAGAAGTTTTCAAACGAAGTTCGTTTGCAACAGCTAAAAATACTCCAACCGCTAAGTCGAAACGAGATTACCAATCGGAGCCTTTATTCTTTCGGCTCTTCATCTTCTTGAGTTAGAGAGGAGAGAAGCAAAGTTCGAAGAAGGTAATTGGAATCTCTTTGGAAATCAACGACACAATCAGAATCAGAAGAAGAAAAGAATCGCGAAAACAGAAGAGAAGAAGTAAGAAGAGGACTTTGTCGTGGTATTGCTTTAAGTTTTTTCACATAGAACTTAGATATTTAGAGTTCAATTTGTAAAATTTGGGGATTTTTTTGGTTTACATCGATACACAGAAATTCTAATCCAAAATATCCAATTAATTCGGTTCGGATCCTGAATTTGGGTGGGTATTTGATGGCATAACTATGTAAGTAGTCTCACCTCCTTGGTCTTTTAATGAAACAACTCGTTTCTGAGTTCCAAAATAAATCAAAATTTAATATGTATTAAGGGGAGAGTATAATAGCAAATTTGATTTCTTTGTGAGTGTTTCAGCGATTGATCCGATTAATTGTAACCAAACGAACAACATCTCATTTTTGCGTCTAGATGTAGTAATTGACTAATGAAACGAACAGCGTATAGTCGTCATCAGAAAATGGTTTCTCGGTTTTAGTAGGTTAAATATGTTTACTTTTGGAAAACAGACAAACAGTTAACCAAATGTGTGTTTTGTGTTGTAATAAGTTGCCGTTCAAAACATTAAAAAAAAAAAAAGTGTTGTAATAAGTTGTAACCTTAACAATGAGAAAAACATTTCCAAGTTTCATGAAATCAACATAAGAATACATATTGCAAACTTGGCTTCCAAAGTTCTCTAGGTAGGATCTTTCATTGATGTTATGATCCGCTTGAGTTCTTTAGCTACTTGGATCATCTTTGGTCTGTCTTCATCTCTCTTCTCCCAACAACTCAGCGCAAGTACAACACATGATTTTAGCTGCAATCTTTGACCATTTGTGACGTCTTTCGTCATTGTTGGATAAGACAGATCAATTAGTTCATCAAGCTTGTCATTCTCATACAATTCTTTCACATACCTATGGATTCCTTCGCGCTTGCCATTAGATCGGTTGAAGTAAACTGATCTACCACTGAGAAGAACCATCAAAAAGACTCCAAAGCTATACACATCGGTATATTCTGTTACTGAACTTGTACGACAGTATGATGGATCGATGTACCCTGATGTTCCCACCACTGGAACAGTTGCTAGTTTCGATTTTCCCTCGGGTAGCGTAACGGAGAATGAGAAGCCAGACAACTTGGCAGTCCAGTTGTTGTCCAAGAAAATGTGTGTTGGCTTGATATCTCTATGGATGGTAAGCTTAGGGAACGCCGTGTGGAGATAAGCTACTGCATTTGCAATCTCTTTTCCAATCTTTAAGCGAACACTCCATGGTAGTAAAGATTCTTCCTCCCAATTAACCATAACACCTCCTCGCTGATTCAAAACTCCATGTTCCGCATTTTCAAAAACAAGAACAGGATAACAAGACTCCAAACAGCATCCAAATAATTTGAGAAAGTTGTTGTGGTTGCTCATTCGAGCAGACAGGACAAAGTCATTGTAGACCTCTCCCACTCTGTGTTCCACACCTTTATCCACGAGGTATCTCTTGATCAAGTAAGTTCTATCTTCGATGATACCTTTGTACCACCACGTGTAGACACCCTCGTAGGCGACAAAACAACTGGAATCAAAGTTATTGGTGGCTTCAAGAATCTGCTCAGATGAAAAACTGCGTATAGGAATGGATATACCGTTACAATCAACAATAAGCTCCTTTAAGAAAACACTACCATTCTCCAAGAACCACCTTTTCTCCTTCATTTCTTTTTCCTTGTTTTTCCAGGACATCCCAGATCTCAGATTCCGCTTGAGCTTCTTCACCATCGATTCCATTCAATATATAATAAATCTGGGCAAGTATGTTCTCAGTTTTCCTCCAGAAACAAGACTGACTTTACAATGCTTCTGTAAGAAAACCAATCTAATCTTTCCTCAAGCTGCGTGCAAAGATATATGGAGACCAGTGGATCTTAGGATATGATAGGAAGTTGCTCCCACCAATCAACATAAAAATTTTTTTTTTTTTTTTTTAATCGTTGACTTTCAGTAGTTTCCTCTGAAGCATCCTCATCTTTTCAGGGATGGCAATCGTCTTATTCATGTCTTTGATACTGACCTTCCATGCTCCCTCCACTTCACAGCTCTGTATGTTGATGAATGATCAGAAGATGGACTGCTGGGGGGAAGAAGAATTCAGAAACAAATAAATAATTAAAGATTGATCAGAAGATCCTCATCGAATTCAGCAATGGCAAAACTAATTCACTAGATCTAAACATGTTCATTTCTTAGACAAATTTGAACACCTAAAGACAGATTTATATACTCTCCGACTCGTTCCTAACCAAAATGAAGTTTTATTTGAAAATGAGCATCTCGGGCTTTAAGAATCGAGTGAACGTTCTATGAGCTTGATCTATTTTGCCACAAAGATCGTCTTTGGCCTGTCTTCGTTGCTCTCCTCGCAGATAAGGCTATATCGTTGTAACGCGGTCTCTACTAGTTATGCCACGACTCTGTAAACTTTTTAATCGTGTTAGACCTGTCTTCGCCATTGTACCAGGTGAAGTATACAGCATCAGAGAGAGAACACTTGGCATCGATGGCCTTAGAGATTTGATCGGAAGAGAACATTCGGATAGGATTTAAAATGCCATTAGAGTCTGCGATGAGTTCTTGTAGAAACTTACTTCCATTTCTAAGGAAGCACTTTCTCGCATTGCCCCTCTCCTTCTTCCTTCTTCAAAATTCATTGACGAATAATGGTTTCAGAGATTGTAACTTTTTGCAGATATCTTTAAGAGAGGTGATGTTCTTGTTACTGTAAAAATAACAGACTTTAATATGCAGAGAGCAGAGACGAGTTGATCTAAAAAAAAAAAAAGTTGAATAATCAACAACATTCTAAGTTTTCTCTCATCTTCATCACCATGGAAAATACATACCACTGTACGAGAGCACTTTCCAAGACTCATCGTTTCAATCATAAAGAACAAAAATGGATCTAATTAGTCTTATTAACTACCTCGGACGAGCAAATGTATCAACTTAGTAAACTCTCTATCCTTTTAAGCTCCTTGGTGACGTCGTTCATCTTTGGTCTCTTCTCCACTCTCTTCACGCAGCATCTGAACCTTGGCTCCCACCTCCACAACAGATCGAGGAACCGTACCAAGGTAAGTCACTTCCTTCGCTCTGTTTAGAAAAGTGTTTTTTTCCCAATTTTTTTTGAAATATTCAATAGTGTTGAGTTCTTCTAAAGAAGAAACTGGACAAAACTGGCCATATTTTTACGAGAAATCGGTAAGAAAAACTGGCTAGAAATTCAAATGCATATAAGTTTTGATAAGCTCTAGATTCACTCACCAACAAAATTTTCTTAAAGCTCGGCTCTGTAGTCTCACAATACAATGGTGCATTACAGAATTAAAGATTACTCGTATAAGACTAGTAGTATTAGACTAGTAGACTAATACGTGACGTTATTGGGCAAATTTCTGATGACGTTGCTCTTCATTCCGAGCTTGACACGCGATCTGGCTCCTCTTTTGTTCATTTCTCTTAGTACCTTCATCCTCACAATGTCTTCCTTCGATTGCACTGTTGCCAGACCCATGCTCTTGTACCTGTGTTGCATATCCATTAAAGTAAGATTCAGCCATGCCAATCCTAGTAAGAGTTCGTAAAAGAAACAATCTCTGATGTGTCATCAAAGACAAACCTTGAAGTAAGAGAGCTGATGATGTGTTTCTGAGAAGACGGGGGTGGCTTTTGCTTGTAGTAGCGCATAAATTCGCGAGAGCCAAGAGTCCTGGATGTTACTTTGTTCTCTGTTCTCTTCGTAATCACGAGCTCGGACCCACCAAAAAGCTCGACAGTGTTCACCGATTCACCAGATACAACCATCTGGTTTTCGCCTTCATTGACATAGCTGTACAATCACAGATTCAAAGTAAAAAAAAAAGTTCATGACAAATGACACAAGATTTGATAATAAGATAGCAACAGAAAGAAGAACTGAGACCTGCTGCTGTAGTCATAGAACTCTTCTAGCTCTACATCTTCTTCATCACCACCATCACCATAATGCACTTTGCAGTGACTTTTGGCTTCCATATGCTTTCTAACAGCTTCCAAACTGCTGAATGGATGGCACAGTTCATTGCAGTACAGACATATATAGTCCCGCTTGACCTAGAACAACAACCATGTAAGTAGCTAAAAAGACAATGAAAACCGAGGCCTAAAGTGATGACAAAAACTACTCAGAGTGCACAGACCTTCAGGCCGAGGTAGGTAAGAAACCCTTTTGGATCCTTGAGGTATTCAATATCGGGAATGAAGAATCCATGGTACTTGTGCATATGAACCATACACGTTTCTATCGTCTTGTGCTTTTTATCACACATCAAACAGCAAGTCGGATCCAATTCAAACTCGATATCATCCTCGTCCTCGTCCTCGTCCCCATCCTCATCCATGTTTTCACACTCGAGGTCGTCGTCTGAATCAACCTCAACCCATTCATCTTCACTCTCTTCACTTTCTTCATCGATCGAACCCTTTAGTTGAGCGGAGTTGCTGCGAGGAGGCAACTGCTTGATTATTGCTTTATCCTCCTCTCCATTGGTCATCCCTTGAGAAGAAGCCTTCAAAACGTGGCTCTTTGACTTGAGATGCTGCTCATGAGCCTTGGAACTCCTGTAACCCTTACCACAGATTCCACAACTGTAAAGCATAGGTGCTTCATTAGATTTGACCTTCTCTTGAGCAATTGCCGTTTGTCTAGCTTCAAAGAGTGCTTCAGTAACTCCGGGAACACCAGCAATCTTAACATTTCCAAAAACCAAATCAGTCAATTCAATATCTATGTTCCCTTTCTCAATATAATCAATCATAGACAAGCTTCACCATTATCGCGCTCTTCTAAGAAATTAGGGCAAAATCAACGAAGCAGAGTTGGATTGCATACCTTGCGCTTGAGATTGTAACGGTGCCATTCGGATTTGTAATGGAACTTCTGCTCAGCGTCGTCCTTGAACTCCTTGTTACATGAATTACACGCTAAACCTGACATCTCCATGGGAAACGAAAACGAAGAAGAAGAAACCATCTTTGAGGTTAGGGATGGCTACATATATATGAGGCGACGGCTCGTAGGTCGGTCGAGGCAAAAGTTTTTGTTTGCGTAAGCGATGATGTTTTATTGTTCAGATTTATAGACGGCCCAAACGGAAGCTCTTTTTACCAAAGCCCGTTTCTTATCCCCTACTCATGCACCGGATTTGAAGTAAGGGTAGGCACGGATCGGATATCCGGGATTTTTAAGATATCCGAATCCGGATCCATGTTTTTGTTATCCGAATCCAGATCCGAGAACTCGGATATCCGCAGTAAAAAGATCCCTGGAGAAAATTCGGATGTCCGCGGATATCCGATCCGGTCCTAAATTTAATAAATCGTTTTACTTTTCTTTCTACAATAAATTGATAATTATTAAACAATGCAATAAAAAGTTAGAAAGCCCAAAGCATGTCATGTTTACTCAGGCACCACAAAAAATTAAGCCAGAATATTATATGAAACCAAAAAAATAAAATAAAACCACTTAATCAAGTATTTGAAATCTATAGTGGAGTAACAAAAAACAAAACAAGTCTTCACTAATTCCAGTTCGTACCAGCTCCTACGTTCCTGAGAAATGACAATACTAATACTAAAATTAGTAACCATAAACTTATAACAATTAAAATCTAGAGTTAAAATCTAGAGTTAACAATTAATTTTGGTCCCCTTTGTCCGAACGTGGCCATTTTCTTCTGGTGGAGCACACCATTATTGACCATGCTTCATTTGCTTTTGACCACCGGAAGAAAATGGTCACATTCGGCACAAAGGGGACCAGAATTAAGATTAAAAAAAAACGAAAAACACACATATTCAAGAAGAAGAAAGAGAGTACCTTGATTCCTTAGAAAAGATGCACAAAGGAAGCTACAATTTGTGAGCCTTATTAAGAATGATTTTTTCATTAGCAAGTCTACACATGAGCATATTCGAATTTCTAGGAGCATTCACGAATCCTTTAATTTTATTATCCGGATCCGGATCCGGACACCCCGAATATTCTATTTTTCAGAACGGATTCAGAACGGATTCGGATTCGAATAACGGATCTCAAATGTTTTGCCCACCCCTACGTACGTCATGAGTAGGCATGGGCAAAAAAAAAAAAAAATCAACCCGAATCAAATCCGAATCCGAGATTTGAAAATATCCGAATGGGTTCTAAACTTGTAAACCCGAAATACCGAATCCGAATCCGTATCGGACCGAAAACCGAAAATCGTATGGGTCCCTATGTTCGATCCCATCTATACTACACCGATTAATTTCAGTTGTTTATGCGGGTACTATAAATTTATTTGATTACCTGGAGCAAAAAACACTGTGATCGATGGCATTAATTTCATAGACCAAAAACACCGTCATCAATGGCATTAAACCCCGCCCCCCAATGTATAGAATATTGAGGTATGGTGAATTCGGTGGATGACAAATTAGTCGAATGTCAACACCATGTAAAGAAGCGGCTACTCGAAACTCTTCATTATTCGAATCAACATGAGTCTTTGCGTTATCTGCTGGATAATAATTGTTTTCCCAAAATCCTCTGCTGGCCATCTTGCACGAATTCTTGGAAGCACTTTCTTGATCAAAGACTATTTGATATCTTCTCCCTTTATGGATTTCATAGCCCTTTAGCTCCATAGTTTTGGCGGCTATGTTTCTACTTCGTATTTGAGCTGCTTGTCTTGTAACGAATGGAAAAACTCTTATCTTTCCTGAAGAGATCTCATTTCCTTCTTCATCGAATCGGGTTTGTGGCGTGGCAGATAAAAACATAACATTTCCAATGTAGTTTTTGTTTTGGCATGTTCATTGCGGTTCTTCTTCCGTGAGAAGCAAGTACTTCGTCTCTGTTTTTTTTTTACATATAAAACCATTTCTCTCATCAATGTGTATGGTATTTTACATTTCTAAAAACTTTGGATCATGGGACAACGTTTTATTGTCGAGCATGGAGACACAAAATTCTAGTCCAGCTCTCATATTGCAATTCAATAAAGATGGTTTGATTCCATTGAAATAACGTTTGATGAGCCATTCTTTCAAAAATCTAAACAAAGTTGTACTTCTTACTCCCAAATGTTAGGGCTGGGCATAAAACCCGGACCCGAAAACCCGAACCCATACCCGAGTCCACTACAATACCCGAATGGGTACCTCTGAAAAATAGATTCGGGTTTCGGGTCGGATTCGGGTAATACCCGAAACCCGAACGAGTACTCGAATATACCCATACTTCTATTATATCGGGTTTTACCCTTAGTTTGAACATATATTCTATTAGGTAGATTCGGGTAATTTTTTTTTCGGGTAGTCACTGGATTCGAATAATACTAATTTTTCCGGGTCTTTGGTTACTTTTGAGTACCTTAAGATGAATTCGGGTTTTTAAATTTCAGATTTTTTATTACTTTTGGGTACATTTGGATACTTTTGGGTACATTTGGATACTTTTGGTTACATTTGGATAATTTTGGGTATTTAAATTTCGGGTTTTGGGTTACTTTTAGTTTCTTTTAGATAATTTCGAGTTTTTATATTTTGGGATTTTGGTTTAGTTTGGTTAGTTTCGGTTATTTTCGGGTACTTTCAGGTAAAAAGTTACCGTAAAACCCGAAACCGCATCATACCCGATTTTTTTCGGGTATTTTGCGGTTCTTTTAAAACATGTTGGAACCGACCCGAACCCGAATGATAACGACCCGAACCCGAACCGAAAACTAAAAATACACGAACGGTTACATATTTTTTAGACCAAAAAGACTCGGACCCGAATAGTAAAGACCCGAACCCGAACCGAGTACTCAAATGGCCATGGCTAATCTATGTGAAAGACCGCCTAACTGTCTGGTGTTTTTCACCGGAGACTCAGAATATCTGCCATTCTTAAAGAATTTGAAGGTTTATATGAAAATTTTCATAATCTTCCCTGAGATGGTTACGAGGAGAGACGTTATCAATGTTTCAACTAAATGCGGTATAATAAGTAAAATATGGGAGAATCAGTTTGTGTGGATGAAACCACAAGACGTTTCTGACTATGACCTTGCACATCCACGTTGTCCACGGATTACTGATGGTAGTGATGATCCTCCTGGACCACCTGGACAGGGACTTGGACAGGGACCTCAAGGTGGACTTCCTGGACAGGGACCTCAAGGTGGACAACCTGGACAGGGACCTCGGAAAGGGGTATACACAGGTGACAGGTTTGTCTATTTTAGAGGTTGTGGTGTCAAGTCCACTGAGAGCACACGGGACGTGTTTCCTAAGTACGTTCAAAACCTTTTGATACATCTCTAACTTGTTCCTTTGTTATGTTCCTCCCTTGTTTAAATAGTTCATGTCTCTGCCAAGTATGAATGAAGAAGACATTGATTAAGCTGTTTTTCGTTATTTGTTCGTAGTGGCATTCCGAAGGAAGTGGAATTCACTACCGTTTCTAAGGAGCTTTTGGAGGTTGGCAAGGAGTAATTCACTATCGTTTCCGAAGAATTCTAAGGGTCGACACCAAAGTGGAATTAGCATGTGTGCTTACATGAAAAGAGTATAAGGAATTGGGAGGTAAAGTATCATCGCAAGCTGTTGATGAATGTATCATGGAACGTTTGGAGAGTCTAAGAGACGACTGAGAGAGGTATGAAATGGGTAATCAACGTTAGCGCTGGGCATAAAACCCGGACCCGAAAACCCGACCCGAAAAATGGGTTTCGGGTAGTGTTCGGGTCCACAACAATACCCGAATGGGTAACTCTGAAAAATAGATTCTGGTTTCGGGTCGGGTTCGGGTTCGGGTAATACCCGAAACCCGATCGAGTACTCGAATGTACCCATACTTCTATTATATCGGGGTATACCCTTAGTTTGAACATATATATTCTATTGGTAGATTCTGGTAATTTGTTTTTCGGGTATCCACTCGATTCGAATAATACTAATTTTTTCGGGTCTTTGGTTACTTTTGAGTACTTTAAGATGAATTCGGGTTTTTAAATTTCAAATTTTTTATTGCTTTTGGGTGCATTTGGATACTTTTGGGTACATTTGGATAATTTTGGGTATTTAAATTTCGGGTTTTTGGTTACTTTTAGTTCTTTTTGGATACTTTCGAGTTTTTATATTTTGGGATTTTGGTTACGTTTGGTTAGTTTCGGTTACTTTCGGGTACTTTCAGGTAAAAAGTAACCGTAAAATCCGAAACCGCATCATACCTGATTTTTTTTTGGGTATTTTGCGGTTCTTTTAAAACATGTTGGAACCGACCCGAACCCGAATGGTACCGACCCGACCCCGAACCGAAAACTAAAAATACACAAATGGTTACATATTATTTAGACCAAAAAGACTCGAACCCGAATAGTAAAGAAATGGGTCTTTACCTGAAAGTACCCGAAAGTAACCGAAACTAACCAAACGTAACCAAAATCCCAAAATATAAAAACTCGAAAGTATCCAAAAAGAACTAAAAGTAACCAAAAACCCGAAATTTAAATACCCAAAAGAACTAAAGAAATGGGTATTACCCGAACCCGACCCGAAATCCGAATCTATTTTTCAGAGGTACCCATTCGGGTATTGTTGTGGACTCGAGTACTACCCGAAACCCATTTTTCGGGTCGGGTTTTCGGGTCCGGGTTTTATGCCCAGCCCTACCAAATGTCGCGGCCATTGAACGTAACGGTTTTCGATAGTAAATAGGGATATCAACGATTTGATCAAGGTACAAGTGAATTTTTTTCTTCGGACCACAGTTGCCCTTTTTCCTATGTGATAAGTCAACCTCCTCGTCGTAGGACATGTTTTTTGCTCGTTGTCAGGTTTAATGCACTGTTAATATAAGCACGGAACAATATGTTAGAGACTGCCCTTGTAATAGTTTTATCCAATTGTCGATTGTTGTTTCTTTCTAGTAGAGCTAGGTAAACTTCTAATATCTCCCTATCAGACCTCTCATTCCTATGACTGCTAGTTTCCTGTTGAACATTTGATATGTTGATGCTTCCTCTTACCATAAAGATGTTGAAAATAAACAGGGGCGAATAAGATGATGGTTTATGCAAGAAAAACGAGAATATGACCATGTTAAAAAGAACCTGAATGTGCGAGAGATTCTTGTTCTTCATGGACTTGTGCAGCAAAATCATTGTTGGGTGAGATAGACTCTTTCGGTGGACTATTGTTCAAGTTATATGATTATTTAGAAGTGGGGAATTCAAATTAGAACTATGAGAAATCATAGATGATTAAAGTAAGAGTTAATTAGTCAATAAATCATTAACTTACTAGAAATTAGGGATGTAGTCATTTCCTGTACCAAGTTTATTTACTGTAGATGTCAGGTGGATTAAAAGACAACAAAGCCCCCAAAAAATTTCTAACCAAATTGACATTGATTATAAGCGAAAAAAAAAAAAAAGACATATAATCTCCTCAAATGGCTCCGTGGAAATTTGCTGTTACTTTCTCTTCTCTNGGAAATTTGCTGTTTCTTTCTCTTCTCTTTCTCTTTCTCTTTTTTTTTTTTTTTTCTTTCAATTTTCTTTGAAATTCTTCATTTTTCTTCTCTTATAAAGTTAATATCTCATATTTGATATGAGAAAAAGGTTAATTGTATTTTCTTTGGATACCTTAACTCTCACGAGATTTAGTCTTCTAAAAATTCATTCGACACAAGCATCGTGGTGTTCTATTTATTTTTGAATAAGAACTTCTTATTTAGAATAATTGATGACTCTTTTAATAGAAAAATTTCATGAGTTAGCTTATTTGAAAAAAAAATACAATGATATCATGTCCAAGAGTGAAGTGTTCGCTTGTAATCTTTGGTCACTGAAATGTAGGAGGATTATGTCTACCCTAATCCCTTTTTTTTACTCAGACACTAATACCATGTGCTATATAAGTACATTTTTTTTTTTGTCTAAGTTAATTTTGTTTGCAAATTATATGATTTGACACATTTGGAGGGAAAAACATGGGTAGAGGTCAATATTTTTACTAAATAGAGCTAGGGTATTAACTGGTAGCAGCTGAAAAAAAAATATTCCAGCTTATTTGACTAAATTCCAGCTTATTTTTTTTTTCAATACACCAGTCAAACCAGCTTATTTGTTTTGAAAATACAGCTGGAATTTTTTTACATTATTGATTTGCGTTGGTTCACGTGTTACTTTTCTTGTAACTTGTGTTGTTTCTTCTATTGAAAAGAGAAAAACACAACACACATGCATTGGACCAAACAATATCACTCACGAGAGAGGTAAACAAATAAGAAGAAGAAGAAAATGCATTCTCTATATAAAGGAGCAAGCTAACACAAAAATGAATATCACTCTCCTTGCGGTGCAAATAATCACTCTTCTTTTTTTAGTTTTTTGATCCGAAACAAAAAACCACTCTCCCTATCATTCTCTTTCAACTGCAAAAAATCATTCTCCTTCAACCGAATAAGTTTGAGCATCATTTATAAGCGACACTGCATACAACAACGAGGTACTTATAAATAATTTTAATGAACTTTAATATTATAATGCTAGTTTATAAGCTTATGTAACATGATCACTTTTTTATTTGATTTGATTTTATTCGTTCAATGTGTAATTACTAAATTTT
Source organism: Odontarrhena argentea (assembly GCA_900406245.1). Taxonomy (NCBI): domain Eukaryota; kingdom Viridiplantae; phylum Streptophyta; class Magnoliopsida; order Brassicales; family Brassicaceae; genus Odontarrhena; species Odontarrhena argentea. The sequence continues at coordinate 19,889 of OVAF01000306.1, read as the reverse complement.
TACCTTAATTTTAATTTTTAAATAAACACTAAATATTATTTTTATACAAATTTACGTTACTTAGTAAACTAACGATATTAATTGACGTGATCTACTGCATTTTGTAGTGAAAAGGCGATAACAAAGAGGAAACACAACCAACATAATATAATAAAATTATCATTTTAGTTAACATTAATTATATAATTATAGTTAATTAAGCACGTGTGAAGAAATTGTGGCAATGTTTCTTGTGATATGCGGTCATAACATGACCCAACATTCAGCTGGGCTCATATTCGGGCGGGCACAAGAGACAGTTGGACGCAAATTTAAAGAGTGTCTAAAAGCATGTACAAAACTATCTGGTAGATTGCTTAGGAAGCAATTCCTGGATGAACAACATCGGGCACCCCGAGGTTTACGTGATGATACTCGCTACTGACCTTATTTTATTGGGTTCATAGGTGCAATGGATGGTACTCATTGTACGGTCATGGCGACTGGTGCAGAGGCGGCCCGTTTTTATAATAGGCATTCAGAGACAAGCATCAACTTTTTGGCAATATGTAACTTGGATATGTTATTCACTTACATATTTGTCGGATGTCCCGGATCAGTAGATGACGCCAGAGTTACGTTCTGTCTTACGCAATGGAGCGTGATCCGACTTTTCCAACACCTCCACCTTTGAAGTATTATCTTGTTGACTCTGGTTATGCTAATACACGAGGGTATCTAGCTCCATTTAGGGGTCATAGATATCATTTGCCACAGTTTCAAGTCGGCTCTCCTCCCAGAGGTGAAGAAGAATTATTTTATTGGTTGAATTCTTCGCTCCGCTCGGTGATTGAGAGAACTTTCGGAGTTTGGAAGAAAAAGTGGAGAATTTTATCAGAGTTTCCAAGAATTAATATCGAAACACAAAATAAGATAATCATAGCCACGGCTGGATTGCATAACTTCATTCGTCTTTCACAAATTCAAGACTTTGATTTTGGTAATGTTATGCATGCTAACACAATCCCAGGAGAACAGTTTGATAACGGAAATGACGAAGCAGTTGAAGGTGTAGAAATAAATTTTTTACAAGAATAGGAAGGAACAACATATGGAGCTCATATGCATACAATACGAGAAGGAATCAAGCAACAAATATGGGATGCGTTTCATTAGTAAAATTCTAATAATATGTAAGAATAAAATCGTTTCATTAATTTATAATCTTTTATTTTTATTTTTATTTAAGATTAATATAAAAATGTTTTATAAATATATTAAATTGTTATTTTAAATTTTTGTTTAATTATTTTAGTTACCTATTCAAAATCATTTATTTATTTCTTTAGTAAAATTTATACTATATATTCAGCCAGATTCCATTCAGCCGGTACCATTTACATTTCAATATATTCAGCTAAATTCCACTGAAAATCTCAAATAAATTCAGTCAGATTCTACATTCAGCCAGATTCAGCCGGTACCATTTACAGCCTAGAAGTCTTGATTGGAGTCATGATTTTTTTTGAGTATCGAAAGATGGGAGTTGCTTTTTTAAAAATAAATATAAAAATGGCTAACTCACAGATATCACAATTTTCTTTATAGTTTGGTCAGCCTTCTTAATGTACATGAATGTTTTGATATATATTTGTCATATTGCTTGCAACCAATGACAACTATTATTGTAATGGTAATTTTCATTTAATGAAATACAATATGTGATTTCAATCAAATAATTTTTGTAACAGAAATCTTTAAAACTTATTTAGCAATTTTATAATTGGCTCTAGTCCCGCGTACAATATCATAATATTGATGGTAACCGATTTCCATTTTGAAATAAAGGTAATCTTATTTGTAGTTCAATCTTGCTATATCAAAAATTCATTGTACATCTAACAATATCAATATATAAATCATTTAAAACTTTGAATATGTTTTGTTTTACTATAATTTGTTATGCATGAAACTCTTATAAATAAAATTTTTAAAAATAGATTATTTGAAATGCTAGTTTTTAGTTTATAATATTGAAACTGTTACTACCATTAATCTATTTTGTAATTCAGTTTTGCTAGATCACAAGTTAAACAAATTGTTATCAGTATCAATATAAGTTATAAATCTATATAGTTTGTTTCAACATCATTCCTTTTGAAAAAAAATAATCCTTAGAGAAAAGTTCTTAATATAAACCCTAATCGATGAAAGCTTAAGGAATTCGTCAATGTAATCGCTTCTCAACTCTCATCAGCCATCACAATCTCATCACAATATCATAATTCAAAAATTGATGAAGGATTGAGGGTTTTCGTCAAGTAGGAAAGGCGGATCGAAGATCTTTATATATATAGAAAGAGACACGGCTTGCCGAAGAATTTGTTAAACAAGTATGAGCCTGAGTGGCAAGAAGACGAACTTGGATCTCATTAAGATGAAGGATTGAGGGTTTTCTCGTTTTTTAGTCATTCTACCTATTGTTTCGCATCTCACCATAAGTTGACTTAAACAAGACGAACTCGAGATTAGATAACTCGTCGTGACGATTTAAATATTGTCGCATTATGGTTAAGCTTTCTTGCTTTAAGACTTTGCTTTCACTTTCACGGTTTGAACTTCAGAGTTATGAACATCTGTTATTTCTTTGTTTATAGGGTTATGAACTTCAGAGTTATGAACTTCAATTCGCAGTGTGATTAAGCTTTCATTGTTCGATGTTTAAGCTTTAAGACTTTGCTTTAAATTTCAAGGTATGAACTTTTGCTCGATGTTTATAGAGTTATGAACTTTTGTTCGATGTTTATAGAGTTATGAACTTTTGTTCGATGTTTACAAGGCTATGAATTTCAGAGTTATGAAATTATGTTTGCATTGTGATCAAGCTTTCATTGTTCGATGTTTAAGACTTTGCTTTTACACTTGTTCTAGACTTTATTTATTGTTCGCATTATGATTAAGCTTTCATTGTTCGATGTTTACTGTTCTGGATTTTGCACTTCTTATATAGTTGTATTGAGATAAAATGGAGGTTGGATACAATAAAGCTTTGACACCATGTATACAAGTTACATACTACAATGCTAACATCTTGTAAATTTTGCAGATAGCTGACATAATGGGCGATGGTGATGGTCATATACTAGAGTGAAGTGTTAGCGTAGGGCCGGGGGAGGGGGGGAGGGATAATCTTTGTAGGAGGACTATGTCTACCATATATAATCCCTTTTTTTTTACCCAGACACAACTACCATGTGATATATGAATACATTTTTTTGGTCTAACAAAATTATATAATGTGGCACATTTGGAGGGAAAAACATGGGTATAAGTCAATAATTTTATCAATCAGACTTAGAAGTCTTAATTTGAGTCATGATAATTGTAGAGTATCGGAAGATGGTAGTTGTTTTATTTTAAAATAAACATAAAAAATAGCTAACTCATAAATATTATAGTTTTCCTTGTTAATGTACTTGAATGATTTGACATATATTTATCATATATCTTACGGCCAACTATAACTATTATTGCAATGGTAATTTTCATTTAATATATTAGAATATGTGTTTTAAATCAAATAATTTTTGTTACATAATTCTTTAAAAAGAATATACTATTATATGATTGGCTCTAGTTTCCCGCGTATAATATCATAATATTGATGGTAACCGGTTTCTTTATGGGAATACCGGTAATCTTATTTGTAGTTCAATCTTGCTATATCACAAATTCATTGTACATCTAACACTATCAATATATAAATCATTTCAAAAATTTGAATATTTTTGGTATCAATTTAATTTGTTACGCATAAAACTCTTAGATATAAACTTGTTGAAAATAAGTGATTGGAATTGTTAGTTTCTAGTTTATAATATTGATCAAACTGTTACCACCATTAATCTATTTTGTAATTCGTTTTGCTAGATCACAAGTTAACTAAAATGTTGTCAGTCTCAATATAAATTACAAACATCATTCTTTTGAAAACAAATAATTCATAGAAAAAAATTCTTAATTAGGATAAAAAGTGGAAACATATTGATAATAAATTAAGACTAATAATAAATATGATGAAAAAAAACACGTTTGCAGAGAGAGAAGAGGAAAATAAGACAGGAAAATAAAAAACCGAGGAAACCCAATAAGCAGCGATCGAAGCTTTAACACAGAAGAGCGAAAAGCTCAGACATTCAAATCCGACGGCAATACGAGAAAGCCAGCAAGGAGAATCCGAGATTCTGGGGTTCATAGAATTGAAGCGACACATACGAGTAAGAAGCGAAGAATCAATATAGGTTTGGTCGGAAGTTACTTGTTATGTCTCTCGTGTTTATTTTGTCTGAAATTCTGGTCAATCTCTGCTTGAGTTAGGTCGCGAAATGGATTAAAACACTTGTTTTCTCTGCTTATAAGCGTGTGTCTCGCTCCTCATTGCCTCGCTCTCTCCTTGTCCAATTCGAATTTCATGTTTTTGTTCCTACCTAATTCGTGTCTTTGCTCTGTTCCCAAGCTTGGATCTTTCATACTCACTGATCTCGATTTGCTAGCATTAAATTTCGAGTTTCTAGCTTCTGAATTGGGTGTGACAATGTTGGGTCTTTCTTGCTTGGTGCAGTTTCCTCAAGTCTGCGAGAGCTATTTCTTCCCCCCCGAGAGGCCATGAATTGGTGACCCAAAGCTAGGGTTTTTAATTTGATACTGATGCTGAATCAGCAGTGGGCTTGGCTTTTGTAGATACGATGAATCTCTAGGGTTTTGGTTCCTGGGGGAGATGAGATTTGGCTTTGCATTGTACGGATTTTTGATTTGCTAACTTCTTCAGATGTATATAAATCAGTTTGCGTTGGAAAGAGTTTGTGTCAAGGACTATAGAAGCTGAGAGAGTGAGTTTGTGTGCACTCTTCATCTATCTGCTTTTGGAGTAGAAGGACAATAAAGTAGAGATTCAGATTTTTTTGTATTTGCTTGGTGAGAGTAATCATGCAACGTTCTCAAGATCAGAGGGTTGATCTGGCGGAACTGAAAGGGCATATCGTGAAGAAGATTGGGGTTGAAAGATCGAGAAGGTACTTTTATTACCTGAGTAGGTTTCTGAGCCAGAAGCTTACTAAGAGCGAGTTTGATAAGGCATGTTTCAGGCTGTTGGGGAGAGAGAATCTCCCTCTACACAACCAGCTGATCCGTTCCATCTTGAGAAATGCAACTGTCTCCAAGTCCCCGCCGAAGATTCAGGAAACCGCTCATACGAACAAACCTTTGGCCAATGCTTTTCAGAGTAGAGGAGATGGTCCCGAACAGAGTGGAACTTTAATCCCTGGCCATAATCAGAATGACCCTGTTTGGTCCAACGGGGTTTTGCCAATCTCCCCACGAAAAGTTAGGTCTGGAATACGTGACAGAAAGATCAGAGACAGGCCTAGTCCACTAGGGTCAAACGGGAAGGTGGAACATATGTTGCATCCGCCAATTTGTAGACAAGACAATAGAGGTAGTGTCGGTATGGAAAACGGGGATTTGGGTCAATTTGACAGTCAAAGATCAAGCAGATATGCTGCTGATGAAAGAGACGGTGAATTTCTTCGTCCTAGTGAAAAACCGAGAATACCAAATAAAGATCAGGTTGCAACTGCATCTATGAGAGATGACGAAAACCATGAGGGGCAGGCTAGGCTAGAACTGTCAACGAGTACTCTGACTGCACCACTAGGGATTCCAATATGTTCGGCTAGTGTTGGTAGGTCCCGCGGAACAGTTACCCTTTCAACCAATGCTGACCTAATTAGTTGCTACGACAGTGGTGGATTACCGGACACAGAGATGCTTAGGAAAAGAATGGAGTGTATCGCAGCAGCACAGGGTCTTGGAGGAGTTTCGATGGAGTGTGCTAATACGTTGAACAACATGTTGGACGTCTACCTGAAGAAGCTGATCAAATCGTGTGTTGATTTGGCTGGAGCTCGATCCACAAATGTAGTTTCCAGGAAACAGGCTTTAGACAAGCAACAGAGTCAAAACAAGATTGTAAATGGGGTGTGGCCAAGTAACGGTTTGCAAATACAATCTCTCATTGGACCTTCTGACATAACACAAGATCAGCATACTGTGTCTCTGCTTGATTTTAGGACTGCCATGGAGTTAAATCCACACCAGCTTGGTGGAGAGTGGCCATTAGTCCGGGAGAGAATCTCCATGCGGTCGTTTGAGGAACAAAAGTTTGATGTGTGAAAGAAACCCCAGGCTTGCGTGTTGATGTAACATATTGTCTGAGTTCAGTCTGTTCTCGTCCAAAAAAAGAAAACTTCGAATGTTGTCCATGATGGACCAAAAAGATATGAGACCTGAGCTGAAAAGCACATCATTATGATCTTGCAGCAGGAGACCAGAGCAGGTTAGTAGATTATTTCAAAATGCAACCAATCCCAAAGAACCGTATAAAGATACGTGTTGTTGGTAAATCTTGTAAGATTAACAGTAATTGGCAATCTCAAAAGAATTTTGAGACTTGTGTGTAAACCCGAGGCTAGAAAGGGACTTGGGGAGAGAGTCTTGCAGAGATACTATGCGTTGAGGTAGTTGCAAGGTACAATGTCAAGCATGTAATAGCTGCAGTTTGCTTTGTATGTAACCTAGTCTTTAGCATTGTTTAGAATTCATATTTTAATAACAAATTCGACAGATGTTTTTGTTTTGTCATTATGTGGAAACTTTCTCTTTTTCAAAGTCCACAATTGCCTCTTTCCTTGCTTTCTTTGCGGTGGTTGTCTTGACTGTTACTTGTGCCTTGGAAATAGACTCATTGCAAGTTTTTGTGGATATACTTACCTGGGGAATTAATCCTGTAGCACATGATAAGTATTGGCAGAAAGGAAAACACTTGATTAAAGAAGTGAGGCAAAGGGCAATGGGGATTCATAAATCCCTTAATGATTCTGCATTCCCTTTTCAGCTTCTCGTCAATGTGGTCTCTTGTCCAAAATCGGTGAGATCTTTTCCTTTTGTTGTTGACGGTAATCGCTTGTAGAAAGATTATTTGTGTTGTGGTACTGGTACATATGTCTACGAGCCTACGAGGTCAATTAGAGCACAATTGTCCTATAAGTCACTGTTAAAAGATATCAGCGCAGAAGAACTTAGCGAGTGAGCTTCAGCTGAGTATCACAGGGCCCATCTTTTGGCAAGTCTACTCGTTGGAAGAAAGCTTTGGTACAATGAATATATCTCCGGTGAGTGAGTTGTTCTTGAACATAAAATCCGTTATATCTTTGTACTTATACTTGGTGAAAAAGCTGACCTTTTTTCAGATGGACCCTTCTGTACCTGTTCTTGCTTTTGTCTTACAAAACTCAACCGGAAATATGCAGATAGTGTAGACGAAAACAAATCAGTGTTTTGCTTATGAGGAGGAGCAGGAGGAAGATTAAGATTAAGATGGTACAGAAAAATGGAGGACCATTTCTCAGTATACAGCCACTCTTGCTCAGTGTAATCTTCCAACTTCATCTTCTTTTGTATATGCATCTTTATAATCACATAGATCAAAACATCAGAGTTCAATGAAGCAGGAAACAGAAAATGAGAAAGGTTAAAAAAAATGGATTTGGTATGGATTCTTTCTATTTCGTGATCTAGGAAATGATCTAAGATTTGCATTTTCTTATTTTACTTTGGCTGGACTGTTACAACTTTATCTGATATGTTAAACTATGATTAGGTTTTGTTTGTGAGACATTCCAGGTGGATAGAGGTTTTAACGAATAGAGAACATAGTTCCCTTGGGGGTTTTGAATTTAGTTTTTGACGAAGAGTTTTGGATTTTTGTATGTATGTGTGTGTGTTGGTACTCTTTGACTTTAAACAGCCTATCACAAAGTTCCCATATCTGACCGAATATTGAAAATTTTAACTAGCGTTTAAGACTTAGAAAACCTAGGCCCCTTTTCTTTCTGGTCCAAGTTCTTGATTTCACTGAATCTGCTTCATCAATAGGCTCTCTGTATTTGACTCTGGTTGTTATGGGATGGTAGAATGCTGCATTTGACATCGTCTGTTCGTTTTCAGGTATTGTGACAAGTCTTGGCAGTTGAGATACTAATTCCTACTTGGTGTGGCGCGTGACCTGTCGAAATATAAGAAAATGGGGTAAATCTTGTTATACCCTATAGAGGAATTGAGGTTATATGACCTCGTGTGGCGTGTTGCCAATGGTCTTGGTATCCATGATAGGATGTACCCAAAAAGTGGAACTTGATGTCTTAGAGTGGTCTTCAACTCCTCTCAGATGAGGAACCTAAGACTTGTATCAACTATCAAGTGACAACATATTCAACAACTAGATAGTCGAGCAAGCAAAAAGCTCTAGTAACAAGAGAAGCCTCCAATGGTAACTCTCTCCAAGAAGAAACACAGCTTTTTAAAGAGCTAGAACTTTCTCTGTACGTGAAATAGTACACGGACATAAGTATAAATCACACGTTCCCTCGACGTGGATTTGTATGGAACACGAGTCTCTTTGTTCTATTAAATGCCTAAAAATTCTAGAATCTGTACACAGCAATGGCGCAAGGAACTACTACAACATCTCAGCCTCTGATTCCAGGTTTACCAAACGAGATCGCCGAGCTTTGTCTCCTTCGTCTTCCTTACCCATACCATGCTCTCTTACGCTCCGTTTCATCTTCCTGGAACACAACAATCACAAATCCTAGATTCCTCCTCTCCAAGCAATCTCTCTCCATCTCTTCTCCTCACCTCTTCGTCTTCGCCTTCAACAAAGCAACGGCCAGGATTCGATGGCAGGCACTAGACCTCCAATCTCGCCGTTGGTTCGTCTTACCTCCCATGCCCAACTCTTTCACCAATATCTCGTCTCCTCACGCACTCTCCTGCGCCTCGATTCCACGTCAGGGGAAACTCTTCGTCCTCGGCGGCGGCGATTCTTCTCGCTCCGCCCTCGTCTACACTGCCTTGACGAATCTTTGGTCATTCGCGTCTCCGATGATGACCCCGAGGACTTACTTCTTCGCCGGGAGTGTAAATGGTAAGATAATGGCTGTCGGTGGAGAAGCGACGACGTCGGTGGAATCGTACGATCCGGGGAGTGACACGTGGAGGGAATCGGAGAAGTTACCGATGCTGTTGGCGAAGTACGACTCCGCCGTGATCGGGGAGAAGAAGATGCTGGTGACGGAAGGATGGGCGTGGCCATTCATGTTTCCGCCGGCGGGACAGGTGTACGATTCGGATGAAGACACGTGGCGAGAGATGTGCGGTGGGATGAAGGAAGGGTGGACGGGTGTGAGCGTCGTGCTCCGGGACAGGCTATTCGTGATCTCGGAGCACGGTGATTTCCCGATGAAGGTCTACTCCTCCGTTGACGACACGTGGAGGTACGTGACTGGTGGGAAGCTTCCCGTGGAGGCGATGCGGCGTCCTTTCGTCGTGACGGGAGCGGATGACCGTGTGTACGTGGTGGCCGGCGGGCTCAACGTCGTAGAGGGGAGAGTGAGTGAGTGCCAAAACGGGGAATTCAGTGTCGAGTGGAGGATGATTTCGTGTTCTTTAAATGCTTCTACTCAGTTTTCACCTGCTAGTTGCCACCTGCTCTATGTCTGATGTTTCTTTTCAAACATGAAGTCTCCCATGCTAGTTTAATTAAGGATAATTTGAAACTTCTCATCAATTGCTCGATAAAATGTGTTTAGCAAAGTTGCATCATTGAAACTATGATAAAGGCAATCCAATTGTGCTATGTGAATCGCTCAACAATTTCATAAAAATATTTAATATCTCCTTACTGAAACTCAATCTTGTTCCTAAGCTGGTTAAATCTTCCATTGATGTAAAAGTGAGCTAGAAACGCATGCTTGCATTGATCCTTGTTAGCCTGCCACAGAGAATGAGAAAAGCTTGGACTTCACATAGTCCTCAAGGACTCCATTATATCTAGTTTTGATGCAAATTTCCTCATAAGTCTTCAGGGGTTCATAGGGTACTCTCATGATCATGGGACTGATTCTGGTTAACCAAGGCAATCACTCGTGTGTTGATTTAATGACCTTGTCTCTAGATTTGTGGTAGTAAGACCGCAGATCGATTCATAAAGAGAGCATGAAATCGATTGTTTGTTTGAGTGATTTGAGGTGAGGGTTGAATGCTTTGATTTCCTTCAAGTGGTGGTGGTCAGATCTTGAACCTTATATTTGTTCTCAATTTGAACATTAGGATGTTGTAAATTAATGTTGTGATGAAATTCTTCCGCCCTGTCGGTTAATTTGTTCAAATTTTGTTCTCATGTTTTGAAATTCGAGTCTTGCTAACGATTGGTTGTCAAGTGTTAAAAGATCTTCAGAGCTTTGGCTTCTTCTGATCATGCACCTAAACACAAAAGAAAAAAAAAATTGAAATTTTTTTTAACTTTAGAAAAGACAATCTTAGACTATATAGTCCTATACTCGTGGGTAACACAATTGTTCCCCGACAATGACACAAAAATTTTGATAGGTTGAGTTTGAAACCCAATAAATTGTTGCAAGTGCACACCAAACGCAACCATACATCAACGTCGAATCCACAAAAAAGCAAGGTTACAAAACGAATCTGTAGAACCTAAGTAGAGCTAAGAAAGTTTTTGAAAAGTTCTTTTTTTTTTTTTTGGTACAAAGAAAATAAGTAGCCAAATATTAAATTGATGTTAAGCTTATTAATTGAAAATGTCAAGCCTTACGAAAGTCTCAGGAAACATAATTTGCAATTTAGTAAATCGAAAGAAAAACACAAATGATCATTCTCACACTCAAGTCATAAATCATGACTAAGTTTTTCTCAAAAAATTAATTCATATGTGTAAGTCCTATGAATTATAACTCTCGTTAAATTTGTCGTACTAAACATGCATAAATATCAGAATGAATTCTTAAAATGGTAAAATTTTGCACTTGAATACAAAGAAAGGTAAGCTGAAAAAGTAAATCCGTATAGAGGTAAATTTTTTTCCATAATACTAGCGCTACCTTTATGAACTGGCAAAGTCTGACCAATCCGACATAGTCAACATAAACTATCATTGTTATAAGAGTATGCACTTTCCGGTATTCGTTGAGGCAAACAGTAAGTAGAGTTGCGGTTGGCTTACGATGGTCAGAGAAAAGTATGCACACGGTGTCCGCTTCGATCTCTGTTGTGGGCCTCTGTATACTTTGTTTTGCTCATCGTCATAACTTTTGGGGACTCAATATATACATGGATAAAAGAAGTAGTTGATCTAGTTGTGAAAATTTAAAAGAAAGATACAGTATGACCTAAAATGAATAATTATTTCTGGATAATTATTGTTGAAGTGGACTTCGAAACCCTCAATTATATGAGTTCGAAGAAAGCAAATGGTGAAAGTTTTTAGAAGTTAACACCCACCCCCATTAAAGTAAGCGATATTTAACCACCTCTTTGATGTTGTTTTCCTTCCTTCCTCCAAATTGTTATTCGTGCAAGGTCCTGATCTTGGACCCATAACACGTAAAATTTTACACTCCCAATGAGATTTGTCTTCATATCGTGTTTAATTTTAACCCATAAGAAAGAACAAACATATTTCAAAGCGATTTGCAAAATTTCCAAATGGTGAAAGTGTTTGGTATATATTCCAACAGATTATTTGTAAATTCTCGAAACGATGAATACATGATCATTTCAAATAAAGACTATGGGGAAACCAAAGGACCGTGAACTTTGAATTATCTAAACGAGGAAGGACGAAGATCCACTACAAGAAAACAGAGAAATTGCAACAGCAATCCTGGTTACAAAGCAGTTGCAAAATGGGGTTATTGCAACGTATTTGCGACCAAAACAGGTGGTCACAATAAGCATCGTCGCAAAATCAGGTGGTAAGAATGTCGTCTCAAATTTCCGACTGCATTACAACGCCTTAAGGCAGTCGCAATTATTGCAACGACATTTAGACCACAGTGCAATAATTTGAATTCAAAAGGAGTTGGTATGTGGTTGCAATAATCGTGGTAAAGTCGTTGCAAAGATGTAGTTCGAATGCAGTTGGTAAAATTTTTGCGACTAACTAGAGACTACATTTTATATCATAATAGCAGTCGCAATTTAGTTGGTAAAAGGATTGAGACTGTATTATGACCATTTCTTTTGTAAAGATATGTAGTCGTAAATTCGTTATATTGTTTGTGACTAAAGTGTAAAAATATAAAATAATGTAGTGGCTAAGTAGTTGTAAATTTGCAACGGCTTTGAGATGTGTTTTCTTACATCATTTTCGGAAAAATATATGTTGTGTAAATGTGGTCTCAATTTTGCAACTAGGTTTTAACAAGCAAAATTGTTGATTTGATCTGGTTTTTAAAATTTTGTAATTACTAAAAAACTATAAAATTGGAATAGAAAGCCAAAATGAATACTGAAATATAAAACACTTCATTACCAAATTAAAAGTTAAAACCTACAGAACATTAACATTCAAAAGGAACTTGTCTTTACCTTAAACATCTACCCAAAAACAGAAATATTCAAAGAGAACTAAAGTGCAATGTTTCATGGGGGTGTTGAGCTTGATTCTGTTGGGAGATTGTTCTGAGGGGCACTAGTAGGCTGAGGAGGCTGGTCTGGTCCGTTTCCTTCCAACCATAGAGCTAGGTTGGGATCCTTGCGCTTGAAGTACTCAAACATCAACTTATTCATCCTCGATTGTTCTTCAATTTTCAGCTGAGCATCCTGAAGCTTTTCCTCTAACTCCACCATTGCAGATGACTTGATCTCAGGCATCATAGACTTTTTACCTTTACCATGGGTGCGAGACAGGCTGCCAATCCCGTAGGGAGTTCCTCTAGAATCAACAAAGGTGCTCTCCAAGAAGATTGCATTTTTTTGAGAAACTGTGAGGAGTTGAGTGTTTGATGCAGCATCTGAAGTCCCCGAGGCATCGATCTGAGTCACTGTTGCATGAAGCTTCTGCTCGTAAGACGCTTGAACCTTCTTCGCTTTCTCATCCACGAACGTGCCATCCTTCCTTGTGTGTGTCTTCACGAAAACCTCTCCAAGGGAGACTTCCCTACCCTCCGCTTCTTCCTACAAAACACAGTGAATGAAGTGCAACAGATTGTGAATCAGAACAAAAAAAAGAAAATGAGAGACAAGAACAAAAACAGGATAAAATTTGAAATCATAAGGACATTGAGTTTAATATGTTAAGAAACTGTGATTCAGAACCCACAAGAAATGATTAAAATTCCTACTCAAGGGTGAAAGCAAATGACATAGGTTGTTTAGAAGGACTTACCATTTCTTGGTGAATTCTGTCATGAGACTTTGGTCCACTGCAGTGTTTGTGTACACCAAGACCACCGCGGTCGGATCTGCGAGCTTTTGAAGCGTTGGTGCTCTTCTGCTGGAACTCTTCTGTGGCCCAATGTTTTGTCATTATTTTCTAGAGTTTGTCCGATATCCAGTTCGGTTTCTTCCCAGTAGTCTTGACATAGTTGACCATTCCTTTCACCCTTGATCCCAATACCTCATCAAACTTATCTCTGACCGTAGGAGTGAGGACATGATCCCAAGTGTATCGGTGCTACAAAATACAGAAGTGGAATCAATCAATGGAAAAATAAGACAAAGAGTTGAAATGGACAGAGGTGGTAAATGAATATGTAATTAGAAGCAGTTCCATGACAGTTGATAAAGTAGTGAGAAAGCTTATGGATGTGCATTTCAGGTGCTACGCATAGCTGAGTTCTTTCTACTAATGATAAAACCATGAATGGAAATGTCTGAAAATCTCACCACAACTACAATACTCTACCTATTCAATGAAACTAAACTACTTAACACAAGTAATGAGTTCACAGTCAAATGATCACCCAAAATGTAGTAGAGAACAAAATAACACTGACCGCAAACTGGATGAATTCGGTCTTGGATGTGCCTTGGAACCACTGACCAACTGTAGTAAGGGCCATCAAATTTCTCCTGTACTATCTTCGCGCACTTAGCTTTCACTTCATCATCCCGTGTAAACCTAAAAGCATTAAGAATCAAACATCAGTATAGTGAGCAAGAAATATATATATATGCAAGCGTAGAACAAAACAGAGCTTACCATAAACCTTCTCCCTTGGTTGGAGACAACTTTGACAAGTACCTATCTCTTCCCTCCGTAGCAAGCAGAGCATTGAGATTGAACACATCTACTCCTTGGTGATTCTCATCACCACTGTCTTCAGCATCTTCCTCTTCCTCACCTTCGGGTTCTGATTGAAATTCTTGTTGTTCTTCTAACTCTTCTTCGTCTTCTTCTACCTGAGTACCCAACCGCTCCAAGCGTCTGTTGTTTGACGGTTGTTGAGACTGAGAATGGTGAGAATGGTGAGAAGATGAACGGTCCATTGAAACTTCAGGCAAAGCAGGGGGATCGACACGCAAAGGCCGAATAAACCTGAGCTGCTCGGCCGTAGGTCCGGGTATTGAAGGCTGAGGCTGTTCACGGGAGGATTCTGAGTGGAGCCGCTTGTTTCGTTTGGTGACAAAAGGAGGTGAACGGTTAAGGACCGGATTCGAAGAACTGGAGGAGACCTTTCTCTTCCCCGTACCGGCTCTGTCACCGGTGTTAGAAGCTCCGGCGCGGCCCTTCTTGGACTTAGTCATTTGGATTAGGGTTTGTGATACTTCGGGTTTGGGTCGATTAGGGTTTCGAAATTGAATCGAGGAAGGGAGCAGGGACGAGGTGGGTATACCGTTTACGGTTTAGGTGTGTAATCGGAAGAGAAAGCCGGAGACGGCGAGGAAGGTGGTCGGAGATTAGAGAGATAACGAGAGAGAATTTCGTCTGCGAGAGAGAGAAGGAGAATAGAGAAATGAGACTGAGAATGGAGACTCAGAGAGAAATTAGGGTTAATCCAATTAACCCACATTACTCACCATTTTGTGACCACGAAAATATTATCGCGGTAAAATGATAAAGTTTTGGTGTTAAGTAATTTGCTTTTGGTGGTCGCAAGGTAGTTGCAAAAGCGAAGCAAAATTAAAAATACGGTCAGATAATAGTCGCAAAAATTATCACTCATTTGCAACGACAAATAAAGGTAGTCTGTTTATTGTTACAAATCCGTTGTAAATTAGTCAGAAAATGTCTGAATTTTAGTTTAGTCGCAAATTAGTTACATAAATTGTGACTACAAACCAACGGCAGTTACAATTAAGTTAGTATATAGTTGATTTGAAGTAGCAATACCAAGACTTTCATGTTTTGGCCAACATACTGAATTTTCAAAGCCCTTTTCTTTGTAAACATCAATATATATTGGTATGAAACATAAGTGTAGGTGTTAGTAGGACATTATGCAAAAAATTTTTGATATTCTCTAAAAACCAACATTTGAACAATATATCCTATATCACCTTATACTTTAACATGTTAGTTATGAATATCATGTGTTCAATTGAGTAATATGTTGGGAATGATGGTAAGATTGATTTTTTTAAGTAAATGACACTAAATCATATTCTTATAAGTTAGAAAACATGTCTCCTCATCCAAAATATGTGAATCGTAAACAAAAAAACATCTTTTTATATGTGTAGTAGGAATGTAGTTGTAAGTTAGTCACATTTATAAGTGTAGTTTGAAAGAAGTTGTAAGTTAGTCACAAGTAGTCACTATGTGGTTGCAAATTTGCGACTACATAGTGACTATGCAGATATAAGAAATATTGTGGGGTTGTTTTGTGGTCGCAAAATATGTAAATCGTAAACCAAAAAAACATCAATTTATATGTGTAGTCGGAAGGTAGTTGTAAGTTAGTCACATTTATAAGTGTAGTTTGAAAGAAGTTGTAATTTAGTCACAAGTAATCACTATGTGGTTGCAAATTTGCGACTACATAGTGACTATGATGATATAAGAAGTATTCTGTAGTTGCAAAATAACCCCTAAATAACCCCTAAAAAACATGTACACTTAGATTATTTGTAGTTATCTTGTCGTTGGAAAGTGGTTGCAAATGCGTTATAATTGTAAAATTAAACATGTGGCTGTGCATTTCGAACACAGGATGGTGGGTTTATATGCACCATGAATTATACCAATAGGCTATGAACGTTTTTGTGTACCCTTATGCAATTTATTTTTATAACTAAGTAACCTAGATTGTTTTTATATCGCTTTTGACATTTTTTTTTTTTTTAATTTTTTTTGAAACCATAACATATAAACTCCTTGGTGAATTAAGCTATTCAAGTTTTTGAAATTATGAAAATGTTTCGAATTTTCGACCGCGTTAATTATCCTCATCTGAGGACGATAAATTCATCAATCTTCTGCTTCTTGTTCTTCGACCGCATCATCCTCATCATCTGAGGACGATAAATTGATTTGGAATTCGTCTTCTGGTTCAGCATCTGCAACCTCGATATCGATATATTCATCTGGATGGGATCCGTGAGCCAAATTGGCAATTCGAATTTCCTCCACTGGCGTATCGTCATCATCATTTTCTTGTTGTAAGAGAACCAAATCTTTTTCTTTGAATGTTCCAATGATGTTTGCTCTTGGGTTGACCTTCATCACATTTAACCAAACATGTCTTGTTGATTTGGTCGATGGGTAAGGAACGTAACACACCTGGTCTGCTTGAGACGCTGAAATTATATCGAAATCAGTAATTATTTAAGTAGATATGATATATGAATAATTTATTTAAAAATTAACTGACTTGAAATACGAACCGAGTATGAAAGGATCATATTTATTATATTTTCCAGTAGAGAGCACATCAACCACACGTCCTCCATCTCTATGTCGTTCACATTTGAATAGAGTCACCTTCAAGCCCACCAATCCCTGGTATTGGAGCTGTATGATGTTAAGGAGATTACCGTGAAAATCTGCTTCATCGGCCGCATCTGAAAAATTTTGGCCTTTGACACAAACACCGTAGTTCATTATTTTCCTTTGTTCCCCGTGCTCCTTTGTGTGAAACAAATACCCGCGCGTGAAATACATGGGCCACGTTTTTCCGTAGTTAATTGGGCCGTGCACAAGTTCTTGTACCCAGGTAGGAAATGCGTCCTCGGGGCTCTTGTTCTTCGAATAGTCTATAACCTGCACATAAAATATATTTGTATGAAAGGGAAATCATTAAGAATATGTATATAGTAATGAGATCGATGGTACGCAGTGAGTACGTATTTTTTGACCCAAGAAGTAAATTCTTTTTGTGATTTCTTGAACACCATTTCATCTGATAGTCCTGGATTATAGTATCTGATATGTTCCTCGTGCAAGCTGTCAAAAATTGTATTATAACTACTAAATTAAGGGTTTATATGATACGCGTGTCGTCCTTACTTACCTCTCTAGTGGCCGAAAATATTCGCAATTTCGGAGAACGTAAGCATGTGCACATTCGTGGTCAATACCAGTGAACCATTGTTGTGTCTCCTTGCCACCAGGACTACCCACATGAGTGAACATGTCAGGCACAATTACAGGGTATCACTACAAGAAAAATGCGTATTCTTAGCGCACGAAAAACGCTATCTCAAGATATCATAGCGGTTTTAAAAACGCTCTATCATCGCCTGCGATAATAGGTCGGACACATTAGATAGCATTTTTTTTGCATGCTATTATTTTTATGTATTTAATAGCGTTTTGTTGTGCGCAATAATTTATAATACGATAGCAATCTTTCTATGTTGTTATTTGTGTATTGTATTTATACAAATTTCGTATTTATAGGGTATTCTTCATTTTGTATTGCTATTATAATTTTATTTATTATTGTAAAAATTAAATAATAAAACATAATTTTATTAATATAAAAAATATTAATACAAAATGTTAAAATACAAGATGCACAATTACAAAATACCGAAAAACATAAAAACCAAAAAATAAAACATCTTCACGATTCCTCATCTTCTTTCTCCTCTATGCTTATCGAGATCTTGGAGTTACTTGATTTTTACCAACATTACTTGTGATTTATACCTTCACAAACAGATCGAAGCTCTTTAAGATGGTTCCAGTCTCGGAGAGTATCCTTGTGGCTTTATATATCGCAGTGCCTTTCTAATGATCAAAGGTAAGAACAAAGGACGATTAGAAATATATACAACTAAAATCAACGCAACAATCGAATGAAATATAGCAACGATTGAAACAAATATAGCAAATATGAGTTCGAAAATAAACGATTAAGTACCCAGCCTTCACAAGTCTCCTTGCAGTACCTAATCCATTCATAAATTCATCTCAAAACATTAATTATTGAAACTTTAAATCTTTTGACTAATTAAAAAAAAATAAAATGGGGTTGATCTCAACTGTTCATGGTGATGCTACATTCCATTGCATATCCATGGCAAATGAAGATTAGAGCCTTTGGTTCTTGGTTTTTTGGTAACCAACTACACGTGAACAACTTCAATCCACGAGGGTTCTTGACGAAACTCTGCACTTATAACAAATCATAAATCAGAAACAATATTGTTTTCTTTGTCTTTATAATGAATCTTGATACATTTCATATTACATACCTCTTCGTACTTAATATCCTCTGTTTCACTTGCCTACAAAACCAGAGAAACCTTTTCATTACAACAACGAAGAAGAAGGGAGAAATCTTGAAGAGGAGCAAAGCGAGAATTTAGTATTGCATAAGAAGAATAAAGGAATCAGTTTACGTGTTTTTGTGGCCGTAGTTCCTTCCCTCATCACCATCATCGTTGTGCCGCCCTTCTTGCTCTCGGTCTTAGTTCTCTGCCGCGACCAAAATCAGATCCAGATCCAGAGGTGGGTAGAGCATAGCTAGTGTACTAGGCTCATGTCTAGACGAAAACGGTTCAACTGCGTCACCGGAGTGAGAGGACAGAAGGTAACAAATCTCGTCCGACGGCGGAATCAAGCGGCCCTACGTCACGGTCATGTCATAGCCTCCGCAGCACGGCGTCGGATCATAGTCGTTGAAATCATCAACGTCGTCGTCGTCTTTTGTGTAATACAGCATCTCTGATTATCTTTGGATCTCAAAGTTGGGAGACGAAGAGCTTATCCGTGAAGAATCGTTTTTTTTTTTTTTGTCGAACACATTGATTTGTGTTAATTCTGATNTTTTTTTTTTTTGTCGAACACATTGATTTGTGTGAATCGTAACCGTTGATGTTTTTCATCTGACGGTTTATACTAAACCTGTACATATGTCACAGATCGATGACGTGGCAGATCTGAGTCATATGAACAATTAATTATTTTGATCCAACGGTGTACCTTCATTAGGATGTATAAAGGATATTTTTTATTTTATTTATTATAGTGACTAACTTTGATTTTAAAAAAAATCTTATTTTTGACTAAAATATTTTCTTTTTTATTTTCAATAAATCAATATCCAATTATATTTGAATTACAAAATTGTAAACATAAGCCATAAATATTAAACATACAATACTTTTATATTAAAAATCAACTATCAAGGATTAATAATTCAAATTTGTTTAGATTCAAATAAAAAATCAAGGATTAATAATGATATAATGTTTAATATTCAAATTTATAATATGATTCACAATATGTCAACTTCCTAATCTAAAATATAAACTCTAACCCCTAACCCCTAAACTCTAACCCCTAACCCCTAACCCCTAACCCCTAAACTCTAACCCCTAACCCCTAACTCTCAAAGGATTAATAATGATATAATGATATAAAAAATCAACTATATAAAAAATCAAGGATTAATAATTCAAATTTGTTTAGATTCAAATAAAAAATCAAGGATTAATAATGATATAATAATGTTTAATATTCAAATTTATAAACAAATTCACAATATGTCAACTTCCTAATCTAAAATATAAACTCTAACCTGTGAAAAAAAAAAAAAAAAAAA
>OVAF01000305.1:0-43185 GCA_900406245.1 Odontarrhena argentea | reverse complement strand
GTTCACTGCTCCTTCAATCTTCTCTTCACCTAACACTATTACCGGTAAACCAAGCATCTTCACCTGTCCAAAAATACGCGGATTAGCAAATGTTACCGAAATAATCATATGCACATTTTATATGTTTTTTGTTACCTTTTCATAGTTAGTAGCATCAGTGATGATTCCTCTAGCACCAGAAGCTTCAACTTGCTTCTTGATCTCGGAGACAAGAGCCGTTGGATTAGCCCCCGAGAAAACTCCACCCGCGGACATAATGCCAAGGGCAATAATCCCATACTCTGCCACATTTGGTAGAACCACAACCATTACTTGACCTTTCCTTAGCCCGAGTGAGGTCAATGCTTTGGCTAGCCTCTTCGTGTCCCTCACTACATCACCGTACGTGACCGATTTACCCGTCACAGCTTCTACAAACGCCACTTTCTCTGTGAATTCTTCAACTCCTTGGAGCACAAACTCAGGCTTTAACACGTAAATTAAGTAAAATCTCTTTAGTACAAGCATCAAAGAATAAGTTACCAAATACATATAAATGTGGATACCAGAGTAAGCTTGTCGGGAATGGGCACAGATGGATATAGACTACGGAAAATATTGTCATTGTCTTGCTTTTGATCTACCATTTTTAGATGATTTGAATCTGAGTTCTTATGTTACAAAAGATGATATATAAATAGGAAGAAAAATTCTTGGTCCAAATGTCATGTCAATTGTCATGCGTATGTGTATGCAAACTAATTGGTAACTAAGAAAAAAAAAAGAGGCAAAGGATAGTGTTTGACTCTCTTAAAACATATAGGTGGAGTTTTGTTGAGTCACTGAAATGTTGTGAAAATCTGATTATCTCATCGATTTAGCGTTAATGGAGTTTAATAAAGATTGTTAAAATAAGAGATAAAGTCAAAGCTGAAGAGTCAAAATTAATCCCTTTGATGCAATGATTACTCCGCTTTACGAAACCGCTACTTTTAAGCAGGTATGTATGTGAGTGATCATTGGAGTCTACTGAACTTTTTGTTACTTGTGTGGCTTTGAGTCTCAGACCTCTCTTTTGGGCCATTTTCATAATGGGGCTTATTTTAAATATAATGGGCCTCCAAAATAACTGTCCTGGTGAAATAAGAGATTGAAACATCCTCCGTTCTCAAATTTAGGGTTTATCTGTCTGCTTCAGTTGAAAATCTTTGCAAGCTCGGTAAGCGATTGGTTTCTGAATCAATTAGGGTTCATCTAAATTCAATCATTTTGAATAATATTTCTATTCGTTTAGCTCTTCTTCATCGAAAGTTTGGATATTTTATGGGTTTAGAGTTCGAAATTTAAGCTATACGGAACTTTGATTCGTTCTAGTTTTGAATCAATAACCCTAATGAAATTTGATTACTTTCTGTATGAACTCCGTTTTGGTATCTGAATCTTTGCGAATTTTTGTGAATGAAGATGGTGAGGCCGTATGGGATTAAGGTGAACAAGAGAAAGGAGAGACAAGAGAGGTACGATAAAGATGAAAATGAAGAAGAGGAGGAGCCAAAGTTTGAGCAAAAGCAGAAAGCACAAGAGAGTGTGAAGAAGGCTAAAAGAGAAAGCACTTCAAAAGCAGAGCAAGATAATCAAGTAAGTGAGCAAGCAGCAGATGATCTTGATGTTGGGATACCTATTCATCTTTCGGATAATAAAGCCGAAAAGCCCGGAGTTATTTTCGTGCTTGAGAAAGCCTCTCTTGAAGTTGCCAAAGTTGGAAAGGTTTGTTTGCATTACACTAAGCTTCAATGGATTTTGTTTATGGTTACTGATATTTGTTCTTCTTGTTTCCAGACTTATCAGCTCCTAAACTCGGATGATCATGCTAATTTCTTGAGAAAGAATAACAGAAACCCTGCTGATTACCGACCAGACATCACACATCAGGTCAGGATTTTTTTACAACTTTTAAGTTGTAGATTGTAACAAACTGTAACACATCTCTCTCTGCAGGCTCTCTTAATGATTTTGGATAGTCCTGTTAATAAGGCTGGGAGGTTGAAAGCGGTATACGTTAGAACAGAACAAGGTGTACTTTTTGAAGTTAATCCACATGTTCGTATACCACGAACTTTCAAACGATTTGCTGGAGTCATGTGTGAGTTTTCCACTTCTCTGGTCATTTTCGGTGATAGTTTGGTACTTAAACCTCTCTTGTTTCTCATCCAATTTATTGGTCTTGCAGTGCAATTGCTACAAAAGCTGAGTATTACTGGTGCTGGCAGTCGAGAGAAACTTCTACGGGTGATCAAGAACCCTGTAAAAGACAGACTACCGCCTAACTCCATAAAAATAGGTAAAAAGTCTTTAGCTTCCTCCTATATTCATTAGGTATCCCACATTGAGATGAGCTAAAAATTTTGAATTTTTTTTTCTTTGATCAGGCTTCTCGTATAGCTCTGATAAGCTGGTCAATATGCAGAAGCACCTATCTACTATCTGTAATGAGTCAGACACTGTATTTGTGGTTAGTGAGCTTTAAATGATTCCAATTTGCTTATTGCTAGGCCTTACCTTTCAACTTTCAATCTCATGCCTTGTTTTGCTTTACCATTTCAGCTCGGTGCGATGTCACATGGGAAAATAGACTGCGACTACATCGAAGATTTTGTGTCCAGTAAGTCTTTCTTTGTATCAAAGAAGCTTTTGAATGATAAAAAGTTAAATACATATGATCTGAAAGAGAGTATTTGGTTTCTTGGCTGTGCAGTTTCAGGGTACCCTTTGAGTGCAGCCTACTGTATCTCAAGAATCTGCGAGGCGTTATCAACAAATTGGAATATAATATGAAGAGTTCTTAGCAATGTCCTTTGTTTGTTGTCTACTGTTTTAATGGTGAAACCATTTTAGCAATATCTTGGCTACACTTGATCTTTGATGAGTTTAAAGTTTGCAACTTTTTGTCCGACTTACAAAATTTATCCATTGTCTTGAAAGGAATATGGTAGAGCGCTCGGACTTTTTCTTAGGTCTGTGCGAATAACTAATAGCAGAGAGTACAAGTTGCAACAAAAACATTCTCGAATATTCGAAATTCAGTTTTAATCTTTTAACATACAACTATCAAATACAATATGTTTATAAATATAGTAGGTTGATACGAAATAGATGATTATTTATGTTTGAATTGTTCTTAACTTGAGTAAAATTAATATTATTACATACTTGTCGACTATCATGATCATAACTTAAAAACTCAAACGGTCTACTTCAAGAATTTTTCAACTTCCCTATCAAGAACATATAAATATTTATACATTATTAGTATTACACATATACACATCCTTATACCTTGCGTAGCAAGAATTAAACATGTGTTAGAATATTAGAATCTTCGACGTATCTATATAATATATACAAACACACATGAAGTTTTACAATAACTTCACACAACAGACTAATTCCAGGTATATTTCCGGTAATTTACTCTTCATCATTTCTAATTTTCCTGGAAAGTTACTCTTTTCATTGCTATAGATAGAAGCAATCCTCAAGCAGATGTTCAGCATTATAACCAATGGCATGGAGATCTTCTTGAGAACGATTGTGTCAACATTAATGCTCTTTCTCTTCTTGAAGTACTTCTATAATCCTCCAACTCCTCCTAATCCTTTTCTTATTTCCTTTTGCCTCGGTTCGATCCTTTTCTTGTTTATAATCACTCGAAACCGCTCTGCTTATGAAGAATCCAAAGATTTCTACCTCTTGTACACATTTGAAGAAGACGGTATTCTTGATGGTGACACTATAGAGAGGAACAAAGAATGCTGTAATGTCACAAGATATTACTATGATGACGACGATGATTGTTTCAGCTATTATGGTAGTTATCACCAAGTTAGTTATGACGGTTTTATATGGAATGATGATGAAGATTATAGCCAAGGGAATCAAGATGGTGGTGATTATGGTTCTCAAAACCATTATGATGATGATCATCATGCCGATGGTGATGATGATAGTGATGACCCCTTGACGAGTAGGATTGAAGATTTCATTGCAAACGTTTACAATGGATGGAGGGAAGAGAGACGAGCAGAGAACATGTTTGTCTGAACTTTTCACAACTTTGTTTTTGTTTCTCTCTGTACATTATATAGAGACATGGTTGTGGCGTGTACATAAGTTTGGTTTAGGAATGATGGATCTGCTATATTATCCATTATGTATTTCGATATGTAACTATTATGGGGGAAATTACAAGAATAAAGAGCTCAAAAGATTTGACATGAGATATATAAAGGAAGCTTTTGGAAAAAAGAAAAGAAACACATAAGCTTCTCTCTACTTTACCTTTGAACCAAATCTATAGCATGTCACACATAAAATTAATTATGGTCATTAGAAACTCAAAGGGGAATCTTTATGAGTATAAATAATATAAGACAACTTAAGAACATGAAACATCATACGCAAAACGCATGGCTGTTCTTATTTCTCATCTGTAACATGAGAAGGCGCATCGAGAAGCAATCAATAGAAAGCGACATAACAAGTTGGTTAACCTCACAGAAGCTGCTTTCAAGGGAACCGAGTTGCTCGAGCAGAAAACTGATTAAGAAAGCATGTCCAGAAAGCTTATCTCTAATCTACCGTCATACAACGATATTACCAACCAAGTTAATAGTTGAAGCATTTCCCGAGAACACACAACTTCTCATTTCTTGAATGAGTTCAGTTGTCTTCTTTCAGTTTCTTCAACAAGAAAATCAGCTAGACGACCGGTTCACGACATGTTCTATGGTACAATTTCGTATATAATAAAGGATAATCTCTGGCACGCTTGATGTAATAGTTATATAGACATAGAAAACCAATACAGAGCAATTCGATTTGTCAGAACCGAACCAAATCAGTACATGAGTATACAAGTCATCTCATCCTGCACACTAATCTAACTCAAACACCATCTTTTTCATCACAGATTTCCCACAAATCCTTTTTCAATCTCACACCATATTAAGATCACGATCACGGCTTTGCATAGGAGATCTGCTCCCTGAACTTGATGAGTTCGCTGCGGATCATCTGCTCAGCTTGTGGCTTCACAAACATACAAGTAGTGTCCAGTTTCAGCACTTGAATAATGAATTTCTGTGAAGAAGGCAACGAATTGTTCAAATGCATAATGAACTGCGCCATAGGAACGTCACTACAAGATAAGAAAAAAAAACCCAAAGATTTAGCATCATCACGAAGATGAAAGGATGCGACTCCATAAGGGTACCAACAAGAAAGGTAATATAGTGTACCAAGAGATGAAGACTCCTTTGATGGCGTTCACCATTGATTCAACCAGAGAGCATTCAAGAACAGAAACAAATCTAGAGAATCACCAAAACTGCAATTACACATATTTCGTCAATTAAGAAAGTGAGATTCACAAAATTTAGTCAGCGGAATCAACTCAGTATGCCACATTATAAACTATATACACTATGATCTGCTTAACATTTTCTCACATTGTCTCGTCAATTCTAATTTTGATTCACACAGTTTTGACTCTATGATCCATTATAAAGTAACTGTGAAGTTGAAACCATAGGCCAAAAAAGTTTGAAGTTTACAAGAAATTAAACTACAAATTCATGTCTTTATTCCAAGTTCCTTACAAAAACCCAGAAGCAAAATCAAACAAGTAAACGAAAGGAGGAAGAAAATGATCGAGAGTGAAGAAGAAGGAGAAAAACCCTAACCGAAACAATCATTCAGAGTCCAGAGATACAAAATCACGGCCAATAAAGAATCTAAACCTTTAATTTCAAACGAATTTGGAGTCAGAATCAAAATCTGGAGAAGAGAACTCACCGCGATGACAATCAAAGACAATTGAAGGATTTGTCAATTTTTACTGCTACTTATTAAACCCTAAAAAAAAAAAAAAAAAGAGTACATAATTTTTGCAGCTAAAACAAAAGGAAAAACTCTGAATAAACTAGAGGGGTTCCTGGATTACATAAAATTCTAATGCCACAGTCCTAATGTTGTCCACATAACCAGTTATAGTAATCATACAATAAACCTTTCTTTTCATGTCACTCCACTACATCTATTTAAGGGTTGGTGGTCAAGTAACAAAGCCAAGGTTTGATGGAAACCGTGGGTCGCTGTTAGTCCTCGTCGTCATCCAGCGTTGAATAGATTAACCTAAAGAAGACGTTACAATGTAAGTTTTCTAATCTGATTTAAGGAGTGAGCAAAGACAATGAAGATGTTATTTACCAGAAAATGGTGAGAAAGAGTGTGAGGATTATGTAAGCGAGCTTGAAGAGCCGTTTCTTCTTTTCCCAATCAAGCAAGTTGAAGATCTCTGTGACGTCGATCAAATGCTGTTTTCTCGAATAGCTAACATAAAAAAGAAAGATATATATCCATTCGATCCGGATGTTCAATATTGCTCCAAAAATATTGAGAGTTTGTAAGAGAGACTCACAGATGGAAGTTGTAGTAGAGATAAGGGACACAAAGAAGTGCCATGAACCAATGACCCGTTACAAGGAAGAATAAACATACAACTCCCTGAAGGACAAATTCTGGTAATACCACAAAGTTTATTCTTGATGCAGAATCGTATGGATTGATGTAATCAAACTCGAGATCAGCTAAGGAAATCAGCTGCAAGAAGTCGGGTTTTTCCGTTAACATTGAGTTACCAATAAATTCAATAACAATAAAACAGAAGTTCACGGCGATGTCTATAGGCGATATACTTCAGTTTCTCTGTAAATCACACCAAAGTTCAAGTGGAGAGACTTATGATCAAGATTCAGATAGATAATGCCTTGAACTGTTTCATCGAGCGGGATAAAGAGGCTGCATTCATCTAATCATAAGTTGCACTCCAAACACTATAGACTGAATCCATTTTCAGCCCAACCAGAGCTCAATAATCAAGACCGAGCTCATACTAAAGATCTAAGTCAATTTATTTGGCGTTGTAAAACGAAAGGATGACACACACACGCGGACATATAGAGATTCATTACACCATATGATGAACAAATCAAATAATGTTAAGAAATATAAACCAATAGATTCAACACACCTTTTTGGTAGTTGACAGATAACCCAACAAAATTAGAAACCCTAAGGTTACTTACTCCCTTGATTACATTTCTAATTAGCCAAAGATTTTAATGTTATAAAGAACAAGAAATCCTAAATTTCAATGCTCAAAACTCCATTTCTCTCTTCGAATAAGCCTAGGCAAAGTAATAAAATTTTAGAGTTTTCTTGTCCAAAGTTGGAATCAGACCGAACCTGGTAAACGACGAGTACGACAAGAGTGACAAGCATTAAGAATGAAATGATCCATGTCCAAACATCTCCCATACCTCTTCCTCTTCCTCCAACAACAACCACCTCGGATCGATCTCGCTGTCTTCTTCTTCTTCTTTTCTAAAGCTTAGGTTATTGGATCAGGAACAGAAGATAAAGTGTGTTGTCGGAGAACTTCCACAGTTAGAGTTTAAAAAGATTCTCTGTCCGATCGGAACTGGTGTGGAAGAAAGGTACAAGACTTGCTAATTTCTGACCTTTTTTCTGTGAACCGAATCAATTCCCCGGTTTACATCGGTTCTTGATTACCCTTACGAGTTTTAAAGCCCATGGGTCAATAAGCTTAAGCCCAATAAAGAAAGGAAATTGTATCGTTTTCAAACAAGAATTCAACGTACCCTTTTTAAGAATTTTACCGAATGTGGGACCCAAAACTCCTTCAATCATGTGATTGATAAAAGGCCAGCTGTTTTCTAGTTACGAAAAACAAGCTTCAGCTNGTTTTTTTTTTTTTTTTTTTTTTTTTTTCAACAACAATAAATTGCATCAAACAGTGTTCGAATCCAGGCGATGTTACACTGACGACACTAACACACATTATTAGGCTACAATTTTTGGACCGCTGTTTGTTGTGTTTATTTTTGTTTTCTCTTTTTTTTTTCTAATTAACTCTGTTTTATTAGCTATGTATAATTTTGTTATTAGAAAAAAAAAACTTTTGTCTTATTTCATGTTTCAAATAATTTGCCTAATTTTTTGTTTTTTGGTTTTGCTGTTGTAGTAACTTATTCTACTTTAGAAAACAAATAATCAGAATATGGATTTTATTTTCGATAATGAATTTTAGATATAGATGTGTAAACTTATTATTTTATTTTTTATTTCTGCTGAATTGTTTTTATTAAGAACTCAAAGAAATACAAATCCGGCTATCACAATGATATCGGAATCAAGAGTCCAAAAGAGGGAGACATGGACTTACACGGTTACACAATAAGAACCAAACTAAGCGAGAACCGAATCGAAATACAACCAAGGTCCATGACAGAACCACAACAACTAATACATGATGTGTGAACTTATATATAAACTGTTGGAAAATTCTTTCTAATACATTTTTTTATCTCCCTCTCTTTCATTTTTACATTTTCAATTTTATACTTTTTTAATTTTACATGTTTGACTATTTTTAGTTTTGTTAATTTTTTTTTATTTTTATGTTTTAGGTTTGTGTTTAGGGTTTTAGGTTAGGGTTTTGAGTTTAGGGTTTAATTGAATTAGGATTTCTAGGGTTTAGTTTTTTAGGGGTGGAAACTATTTTTTAGGGTTTAAAATGTTGGTTTTAGGATTTTTAAACTAAAACCAACATTCTAAACCTTAAAACTCTATAAATAAAAGTGATAATGAGTGATAAAATTTATGATTTATGGTTTAAGGATGATAATTGAGATTTAAAACAATTTTTATTCAAAGTGTAGTTTTGAAAGAGTGATGGCCAAAAAAAGTAAAAATGAAAGAAATGAGTTAAAAAGTGTATTTGTGATATTTTCACTAAACTATTTTCCTCTGGAAAGGGAAAAAAAAATTTGGTTCTGTAACAAAAAAAAAATTAGGAAGTTTAATAGGTAATCTAAAACCCCTTATACATGTGGCAAACTCTTAGTAATTAGATATAGGATTTTTTTTTTAGTTTTTAGTTTTTGAATTTTCAATTTTTTTTTTTTGTTGATTTGAAAATAACCTAAAAAGAAAACATTATGAGAAATAATAATTCAAAACATTTGCACATATATCCACACCATACACGTGGTGGTAATCATCAATCTTAAAATATTATCATTTCCCTTTATTATTAGTTATAATTGTGTATTTCTGAAAAGGACAGCCAAAATTACAAGGAGATGCAATTGTTTTTTTATTATTATTATTATGATTCCCTATACAATTTAAAAAAAAAAAAAAACAATAACAACAAATTCTGTTCTGCTACTGTTTAAGAATAAATGAATACTGTTGACAAAAAAAAGTTGATTACATAAATGCTATTACTTATATATTCTTTTGTTTGTCAAGGCTATTACTTACTTTCTTTCCTTGTTTGACAAACACTAACAAGTAACAATTATTACTTGCATACCTCTTTTGCCACTTAACACTGAACAAGTAAATAAAATGCAGAGGTAAAATTTGTTCTTTTTTAATTATTTATGCGATTTTGTGGCTTGTATTTTATTATTTAAAGTTTTTTTGTTTTGTCTTTTTGTTGTTTGAATTGATCAGATATATATGCACACAAACGTAGTGGAGTGGTTGGCACAGAGAATTCTCATACTATATGGCTTGTGAATGAAGCAAATTAAGTTATACAACCATCTTTATATGTTATATTAATTATTTTTCTTATTACTGTTTTTACTGTAATCATTTAGATACAATTAACTCTTTCTTTATAAAATACATGTACATCGACATATATCTTATATACTATAATATAATAGGATTCCTCCTAACAACTATGAAAAATTGTCATGTATATAAGTATATTCCACAATTAATATTGTCATTTACTTTTCTAATTAATTTTTTTGATAGAAAAATATTAGCTTATGGTTATAAAATAATTCACACATTCCATACCAATATTATTATAGCATAATATAACATTGTACACTAAATTGTACATGAGATCAAAAGGACTTACGACATAGACTCTTTGAAGTTTGAAACATCAGCTCCTTCGTTAGTATTGAAATATTATTTCACTGCTTAATTTTATAAAAGATGTTATAAAATGAAAAAAGATAAAATATCATTAACACTATTATACAACAAATCTTTCTAAGATTATGAAATTTCAATGCTAAAACCAACAAAACAATGTCATTCAAATCAACTGTCTCATTGTGTCTCATTGCATATTGTATTGTGTCAAATTGCAACATTTAAAAATCATTTGTTATAATTATAAGTATAGTCACACGGAAACTTAAAATATTAGTTAGAATAAAGAAAAAGTAAATAATTAATATGATATTAAAGCTTACAAAGAATAAAATAAGTAAATAATAGAAATGAAACATATTTTAGAATACATGCATATATATATATATATATATATATATATATATATATATATAGGAGAAATTGTATGAAGAGGACTTTTTCAGTAACTAGGTTTTTGTTTAATTGTTGCACATATGCACATTAGTAACTTTGAATCATCTAAACTACATAAAATAGTTTTAAAATACTACGTATAATTGTACACACAATGTTCAAATTTGTGCAATGTGCATATATAACCTAATATAATACATTTTAGGAACAACAAAAACAAAATTTACATAATTCAATATACCAAAGTGATCGGATTTGTTTAGTTTCAAGGAATCATAAACTTAAATGATCTGGGATCTTGAATTTTGAAGATTTAAATCCTTTATCGAGAAATGTTTTTTTTTTTTTTTTTGGTCAATCGAAGAATGTTTTAAGTCGCTTAATTTACACTCATGTGTGAAAGTTGTTTAATGTAAAGGTCTCTGATATAAAGTTCTCATCTCCTTCTTCATTCGATCGTATCAGTGAAGTTTGTTAAGAATCCAATTAGAAAAAGAGTATATGAGAGAAATATTATGAGTTCGAACTTAAGCTAGTTTCTAGTGAATTCCGAAAAGACTTTCGAGGAGTCGTAGGGAAAATCCTAATCCCTTAATTCCTTGTATTTTTATTTTATTGCTCAAATGTATACTCTTGTCAATCTATCTAATCAAAGTGATCTCTAGTTGCAAATAAGATTGAGCTGTAGCGTAGCTTAGGTTGCAGAAATTTTAATAGTCCCTTTGTTTTGTTACACCGCTAATGTGATATGCTCAAATGTTAAGTAGCTTAGAAATATTTGGTTTATAAATGTATATATATAGGATCCCTCAGCACTAGGCACTGTAAGAATTCACTAAAAGAAATAATTGATATATATCTGTAAGAAAAAAAATACAAATATAACTTTGTTATTGCAACTAAATACGCATCATATAACTCACCTTAAGATAGTCACATAAAATTGATGTTATTAAGTTATTAGCAGTAGAGTACCATTACCATTAGTAGTATTGAGCTGTAACCATAGATTTGTTAAAGTGGAAATGGTTTTTGTATATGTACTATGTAACTACCCATGCCTTTGATGTGACTTTTGTATGGACAAAAACAAAATCATGCGAGTTACGAGAGTCAAATTTAGTTAGTGTTTCTTGTCTACTTTTACTCTATTCCTCTTTTAAAAATTGGCTTAATCCTTCTTCTTTTCTTTATTTTTTGTTGGCCAATCCTTCTTTATATTACAAAAATGAAAACTGATCGTAGGCGATTAAAAGTCTTTTTGAGATGAGACAAAAAAAAAATTGTGGCAAAAAGAAAGAAAGAAAAAAAAGATTTTAGTTGACACGTGAGACGAAGAAAATTGGACAAAAAATATAAGAATTCTTTCACGTGAAACAAATAATCACTTTGTTTTGTTTCACATGAATGTATAAATCATACATATGTACATTATCGTGTGTTGATTTTGTTCTTGATATGTAATCAGTTCCATTTAATTTTAGCTGGCTTCGGATTCTTAATTCAAATAAGAAATGATTTCATATTTTTAACGGGAATCGATCTATGTTATTAAAGACTTTATCATTTTGCGCTTTCTAAATGTACAACAATATCCAAAGATAAGTGTAGTTATATATGTGTCTAGGAAATTGTCGATCGCAGTTTAAATTCTCGAAAGTTATCACGTTTAGAGGGCAGAAGGACACTCTAATAACACATGAGTTGGCGTTTTTACCTTCAAATCAACAACGAGAATTAATGGTATCACAATTGATTCTTCACTCACGTAAACTAAAAGTAACGAATAAGAAATCCATCAAATTTTACCATATAAAATGCCAAAGCTTTGGAGGGATTTTCAGTTTCTGTGCATTATCTTGGAGTATCGAGAAGTTAGGTCCATATATAGCTCAAAGATGTGGATTATGGAAAGTTTTTTCATACACTATGTGGTAGCTCGAGTTAGTCATGTATTTTCTATAAGATTAGGGTATAACATATAGCCTATTTTGACTATTGGAAGAAAATATACTGTAAGAATCTATGAGTTATTTCAAACATAAATAGAAACTGTCGTTCCCACCAGTATGATAAAATCATGAGTCACAAAAGATTAGCCAAATGATATCATTCTATCCATTTGATAGAAAATAGACTCTTACCCAATCAAATGGGTATGTACTATCCTTTATGAGAATAATTGCCCCGAAACATCATATATGTATTAATCAAAATTATGTTTTATAAGATATATCAACGGATTTCACAAGATACCAAATTTACAAGATTTATTACTGGAATTATAAGATTAATCTCGGACTTTTGCGAATGATATCCTATATAATATAGTAACGTTTGTTGTAAATACAAGTTTTGAGAGATTATCGTGTCCTCTTTTTTTTTTGGTCACCAAACTCTGATTTCATTCATATTATCCTGACGAATACATACCAACGAAGAGCTAGGAGTTTTGCCAAGAAATTGGTCGTAAAGATGAAGCTAGTACATGAAAACATAGCATAAGAGGATAGATAACGGTCTCGCACATAAGTGGATTCCGGGAAGATCTTGTAGGAGTCTTCACTGCGCTCAATGACCAACACTAGACGAGCTGAAATTGGGGCTTTAAATGCCTTAAAGGCTAAGCTTGGATAGATGAAAATATTAGCCGATCCTAATATCGAACCTGATAATGGATTCTTTAGTTTGATGGGTTGCAGTAAGTTGAGAAGTCTAGTGGACTCAGCAGTCTTGACATATTTTTCCAATGACAAAAGTAGGCCCAATCGGATAGGTCCAAACCTGGATGGAGCCCATGGCAAAGGGGTTCTGCACCAATTAAGGTTTTCAGTTGCACTGGTTGGGACGCCGTTTCATCACCGGCGGCAAGAAGAACCGGCTGTTGTTCACGGGGGATCAAATTTCTTGATGCTCCTTCTGACTGCCTCCAACCCAGAAGATCTCTATACTCACCTGAAACCTGATGAAATTCCCTGTTACCATAGCGATGGTGACTCGCCGGAGGTCGGGATGACAGGTAGCCGGACAAAGCGGCGGTGGCTAGGATCGGATCTGGTGGAGGTGAAGTACCTCGGTTAAAACACGTTTTGCGGGTGGAGTGGAGCAGCACCGAATCTGGAGAGAAGCATATCGCAGAGTATGAGGTAAGGGTCCCTGTAGTAGTCCATGGCGGTGGTAGAATGAACGGAGATCGAATGAGTGGTGGTAGCACGAGCAGTGGATCTAGATCGATGGTGGTGAAGGAAGGTCGGATGTGGTGAGAATGGAAAGGGTGGGACTCGAATCTTTTCTCTGGCGGTGGGTCTAGGGGGACTGGTGGTTCCGGCGGCTCTGGAGTGTCGTCGCCGGTCAGAAGCCCGAGTGGGAGAGAGAGCACGCTCGCTGTCGCCTTGATTTTGTGGTCGCTGCCGGAAGTGAGGCAGGAAGTGCACGACGTCGTGGTGTGGACATACCTCCTACCATTATTTATCGTGTCCTCTATTCATTATTTATCGTTATATTATTGAAAATAATTTGTGGACATACCTCCTACCATCATAATAGGTATTTCAGTTGTAAAAAACAACTTGCAATAGTATTTTTCATAATTGTGGGTATTAAAAAGGATATACAATCTTATTTTATTTTGTGATTATTTGTATTCTAAAATAGTAATTTATAAAATCCTTGTTGTTTTTTAACTTAATTATTATATGTTATTTTTAATGCATATTTACTACCAACTTTTTATATTTACTTTTAAAATTTTAAGATATTTTTTTTAAAAAAAAACATTGAAGTTATTTCATACGATCATTTATATCATGTACAAATGAATGGATATACTATCATATAAATTTATATGTTTATGATGTTAAGATAATGATCATATCTGATGAAGATAAAAAAGGACGAGTTCGATAATAATTATCAGGCTGCGATAAATAAGGAGGAAAAGAGTTTGAAGACTTTTAATGTATAAATAGAAGATGAGAACAAATGATATTTTGCAAGTAGAATGAAAATAAGCGGGCTAAACTAGTATCAAGCTCAACTTAAATGTCCGTAACCCAAAATTTCGGTAATAAACAGCCCAAAATCTACCATTTGATGTCAGTAATAAACTGCCCAAAATCTACCATTTGATGGAACACTTTTGACGTCTTTTATAATTATTTTCAGGTGCCTCATGCGCGGATCTTTGCACAAATTGTCAGTTGGGATTGGTTTGACACACAAATCATTTTTTGGGTCGACTCGCGGATTTGCGGTCCGGATCGAATATTGATAACTCGGAGAATGTACTCTTTGGAACAAAATGGACTTTTCCTTACATTATGCTAATCCTACATGGACTTTGCATAGAATGGTTTGTGTTGAGTCCATCTCCATCGAAATCAAAATAGTTTTTTTAGGCAACACTTATAGGGGGTGTATTCAACCAAGAGTTTTAAATGGTTTGAAGTTTAATGTGTTTCTGAGAGTTTTGATAATTTTGAGAAGTTTTCATGAAATCATCTCAAATTTCACCTAAAACCATGTGATTTGAGTATTTGTATTTTTAATTAAGAAAATCACCAAAAACACACTAAACTCACTTTAAAATCAAATATTTAAAATATTTCCAATAGCATTAATTTTGATAGTATTTATTAAAATCACTAGTCCAATAACACTGAATTTTAAAAGAGATTTTCAAATACATATATTTCGATATAATACTGAATTTAAGGACCATTCTTCTTGCACTGATTGGCTGATCTATTTATTACACTACGATTATATTTCTTACAATATGATCATAATTCATAACTATATATGTATGTACATTATACGATCGTACACAAGAAAGTGGGTGACAGTTGTGACTTGTGGCTATATCGACATTAAGGGATTGGCCAATTAAATTTGGACTCCTACTAATCTCCACTTATCTACTTTAATAATTGTTTTGATTTAACTAATTTTTCTTTATTATATTTCTCATATATTTCATATCAATTTTGTGAAGAGATTAAAATATTTTTAAAATTTGGTATATAATATTCTCATGCTTAAAAAGATTGAGTAAATTAAGACGTCACATATTTAGTTCGTCAAATTTATAGATACATACAAAAGAAATGAAGCTTTGGATTTAATCATCTATTTAATGATATTTTAAAACTTTGTACAGTAATAATAAATTAATTAATAAATATCTGCAGTTTTAGAAAAAAAAATATGACTTAAAACATACTCCATTTTGTAACCTTACGTAATATATCTTAGATCTTATAAAAGGCATTTTTTTTTTTTTTGATCAAGATGGCTCTCATTGCGTTAATAATCTAAAATTATATATATATATATATATGTTAATTTTTTTGGGTTCAATATAAATAGGGTTGACTTCCTATTTAGCCCCCAACTATATGGTGTAAAGCTGAGACACCCTACACTATGTGCCTCAATATATTTGACCATGTACTTTTTTATTCTTTCTATTTGACCATGTACTATGAATATACCTCGATTTAACTCTACGAAATTGAACCGATGAATACAGATCCTAAACCGATAAAAAGCGTTTGTATTATTGCGTTTACAGTCTATTTTTGTTATTATACAGAAAAATAGATAAAGAAAAAGGAATGGAAAATCACGAAAAGATAAATAAAAAAATTAAAAACAACATTCTCTTCTTGTTCTCGACAAAAATCAAATTGGGGAAAAATTAGAATTAGGGTTCTTGAGAATCAACTAGGAGGTTTGGGGATTTTGCAATTAGGAGATCTTCAGCGTCGTTATCTTCTTACTAATTTTTTGTATTTACTGTCTTAAAAACGCATTGTCTTCTTCTTCTTCTTCCTTCTTCTCTCTAGTGTTCTGAAAATGAAGACGGCAGTCAAATTCAACCTCTGTTAATGAAGAAACCCATCTTCTCAGCCGTGACGTTTTCCGTCACCGTTATCTTCTTCTCTGTTTTCTTCCCAATTCCGTCCACTGGTTTAGGCTACGGTTCAACTTACGCCGTCGTCTCCGGTTCGAACATCGTCTGCGCTTTAGTCTCCGGCGAGCCAACGCAGCGTATCGTCTGTTACGACACGCGTCTCAACACCACCGTGACTCTGAACCCCGGTGTGTCGTTCTCCTCAATCGCCGCCGGAGATAGTTTCCTCTGCGGGATACGCTCTGGTGAATACAGTCTTCTCTGCTGGGACGACACCGCTTTGCTCCAGACTCTCTCAATCGGAAACAACCAAATCTGCGCCACCGTCAACGGCACGAATTCGCTGAAATGCTGGAGGGAGGGGAACCAAACCGGATTCGGGAACATCACGATGACGAGTTTATCCGCCGGTGGGTCTCACGCCAGTGAGTCTCACGCATCACCCACCCTCACAGACCCCACATCACCAACTCTCACAGAACCGACATCGCAGCCGTATCTCAATGAGCCCTCGTAGTTGCCGCCTCTCACTGAGCACTCATCGTGGTCGCCTCTCACTGAACCATACTCCCCGACGACTCTCACAGAGTCCTCCTTCTCCTTCCCTTTCACTGAAACCTCTTCACCTTCAATAGATGACTCCTCTAATTCCACGACACGATGGCCCTCTCCGGCTGAAGCCTTGCCTCTTCCCATCGATGTCGGATTCTTCTTCGTCTCTCTCAGCTTGGTTCTGATATTATCAGTTTAGAGTTCGATTTCAATTCGATTTGGGTTCAATCGCGTTTGGGTTTTTATTTTTTTGATTAATGACAAAAATAAATTAATTAATACGAAAACGCGATTTCTTATCGCTAATTTCTGGTTTAAGAACCATAATTGACGGTTAACGAACGCTAAAGCTATAATCAATTTCGTAGAGTTAAATCGAGGTATATTCATAGTACAGGGTCAAATAGAAAGAATAAAAAAGTACATGGTCAAATATATTGAGGCAAATAGTGTAGGGTGTCTCAGCTTTACACCATATAGTTGGGGGCTAAATAGGAAGTCAACCCATATAAATAAGAAAGAATTTTATGAATATGAACCTTTTATCCACGGTGGTAAAAAAATTCCCAACCATCGTACTAAATTTTTAAGGGAAATTTTTCTAATACACATTTTATCTCTGTCTTTCACTTTTACACTTTCACTTTTATAATTTTTAAATATTATATGTTTTGATTCTTTTAGTTATGTTTTTAAACAATAAAACCAACATTTTAAACCTTAAAACTTAATAAATAAAAGTGAGAATGAGTGATAAGATTTAGGGTTGAATGATGATAAGTGGTGTTTAAAACAATTTTTTCTTCAAAGTGTATTTTTGAAAGAATATGACTAATAATTTAGATAAAAGTTGTTTCAAGCGACAATACGACATTAACCAAGACTCTGTCAATCTTCTTATAAATTAGTCATTCCCCTCTCTTGCTACACCATATAAATAAAGAACCATGATAGCTCATATAATTTTAAGAAGAGGACATTTCTGCAGAGTTATAATGCTGATCTATTGAAAGGATTTCATTCAAGTTCCCAAAAATCAACCACGCCTTATTTTGGAAATTAACTGAACTGTAATGACTTCTTAAACTTGCCAAAGATCCGTTCTTTCAATAGTCATTTTTGCATCATAGATGAAAGAACAAAAAAAAAAACCAATTCTTTTCTTCTAACTTAGTACACACGAGAATAATGTCTAGGCTTATAAACATGAATTAAACAAGTACCACCTCTCTAAAAAAACTCATATTCTACTCAAGACGTTGTGTTTGTAGTTGTAGTAGAAACTCCAATCTTTAAACACCTCAGACAAATTACTTTTGAATGTGCTTAATTTACCTATGTCTCCAACAAGCATCTAAAACAAAAAGAACAATCTTTTAACCAATCTTTAACAAGAACAATCTTTTAACCAATCTTTAACTATGGAATGCTGATTTGGTTTGTTGAATCCACGCATGTTCTAGAAGAACCCTGCCACGATTAGAGATTTTTGTGGGATCACACATGTATTAAATTAGTTTTTTCAATTTTAAAAGATTTTCTCATTATTATTAGTTAAGATTTTTTTCACTATTTCATCATTAATTTTATATTAGTATTGTTAAAGATTAGGGAAAATTCCCCAAAAATACCCCATCTATTTTAAATTTGGACGTTTAATACACGAACTTTTTCGGTTGGAATAAAAATACATCATCTATTTATAGTTGGTTAAACAATACCTCATTTTTTTAATTGTTGGTAAATTTGAATCCGTGACTTAACGGCCTTTAACGGATGTTAATAAATCATTTAACGATGTTAAATTTCTATCAGGAAAATTCCTAAAAAATACCCCATCTATTTAAATCTTGGACGTTTAATACACGAATTTTTTACGATTGGAATAAAAATACCTCATACATTTATAGTTGGTTAAAAAATACACCATTTTAAAATTGTTGGTAAATTTGAACCCGTGACTTCAAAAACAAAAAATGATTTAAACACGTAGGATAGGAATTTAAACCCCCTATCCTACGTGTTTAAATCATATTTTTTTTCTAAGCCACGGGTTCAAATTTACCAACAATTTTAAAATGGTGTATTTTTTAACCAACTATAAATGTATGAGATATTTTTATTCCAATCGTAAAAAATTCGTGTATTAAACGTCCAAGATTTAAATAGATGGGGTATTTTTTAGGAATTTTTCTGATAGGAATTTAACATCGTTAAATGATTTACTAACATCCGTTAACGGCAATTAAGTTACGGGTTCAAATTTACCAACAATTTAAAAAATGAGGTATTATTTAACCAACTATAAATAGATGAGGTATTTTTATTCCAACCGAAAAAATTTGTGTATTAAATGTCCAAATTTAAAATAGATGGAAATTTTTTTGGGAATTTTCCCTTAAAGAATATAAAGAAACTCGTGATGGAGTTGTTCTAAGCAAACAAAAGTACACTAAATAACTTTACAGAAGAAAAGAAGTAAAAAAAGTAAAAGAGCTAGCAACGAAGAAAAACATAATAAGAGTGTCGTAACGACCATGACCATGGGACTCATGAACAATCACAAGAGTACAAGACAGTTTCTTTAACAAACAAAAAAAGAGTACAAGACAGTTAAAATGCTGAGTAAAAAAAAAAATTGTAGAAAGAAAGAGGTAAAATGTCAAATATTTTCATTAAAAAGGTACAAAAAAGCATATTATCTACTCAAAAGTTAGCTTTAGAGTCTAGAGACTACGGTATCTTTACTAAAATGTCAAAATAATACACTAGTATATAATAGTGTAGTACTAACTACTAATCCATATAATATACGATATAAGTATTTTTGAGATATAATTAATAACTCAGAAACCGATAACATTGATGAACAATATACAATTTTTTTGAAAAAACAAAAGTGAAAGCAGTGATCCTTTTCTGTAAAATGCAGTCATACTACTTCGAGTAATAAAAAATGGAATTTATGAATGGTGAGTGAATGTGTTAATTATTGCACCAATTAATTTTTTCTTTTTTTGTTTTTTTACTGAAATGTGGAAATAAAATAATTAGTAAAGAGTGTCCTTTTGGTCAACAAGACACAGTCTCTCTCTTTCTCTCTCACAGAGACAGAGACTCTATAGAAACAAATTAAATTCCTAGGTTGCCCTTTTATGCCCACATTCTGAATATATCCCACATAGACAACAAGACACAAATGGAAACCCCACTCATCATTTTTTTTTTCTTGTATTAAATTATCAGAAAATAATCAATGTTTAATATCTTTCACTCATTAATTAACACTTTCACACAATTATCAACTTTATTAAATGAATTTTTTATACCAAGTTTGTAAAACTGCTTACGTCATCAATGATTTTCCCAAATTATATCGGGGTGGTTACTGGTTAGTTCACAACACGAATACGGAATACATATATAATTTCTTAAGATACCAAATTTGATTACGTGGATAGTTGATACTATATAATAATATTATAAAAAACATATAAATTAAGGAAAAGTGGAAACAGACGAAGACCTCTTCCACACAAGAACCCAACAATTCAGAAAAATAAATGAAAGCAGGAAACATAAAAATTATTTGAATAAAGTGTTTTCATTTTTTTCCTTTTTGAAAAAATATAAAAAAACTTTACAAAGACACGCACCAATGAGAAGGAAGTGAGAGACTCGAACGACCAATGCTTGTTTCCGTTCTCGTACGACGTGGGACTCTGGTCTCACCTTGTTCCTATCAAACGTTTCCCACGCGCTTTCTTAAGCGCGTGAGATTCACTCTTTGTCTCCCCTTAATTTTCTCCTGTCTCTTTCTTCTCTTTGAAATTTCTCAGTCTCTTAAAAAAAAAAAAAAACGATCAGTGAGAAACGAAAGAGAAAGAGAAAGAGAGAGAGTAAAAAGATTTTTCTTTAAAGACGAGAAAGAAAAGAGAAGCTAGTGAGTGTTTCTTTTTTTACTTTTCTCTGATCTTCTTCTTCACTATGATAAACCACCTGAGCTCCGATTATCTCCGGCCACCGGTAGATTTCCCCGGTTGAAAACTTACCTTATTATTATTTTCTACAACTCCCGCTTAAACCCTTTCTTTCAATTTTCGATTTTTTTACAATGGCGACGACGAACGCAGCAACAACGGCGTCTCAGTCGCCGTCGCCGTCGCAGCAGCAAGGCTCGGCGGAAGAATTAGCGACGAAAGCGTTACAGAAGCGTTACGAAGGATTGATGATGGTAAGAACAAAAGCAATAAAAGGCAAAGGCGCGTGGTATTGGTCTCATCTTGAACCGATTTTATTACACAACACCGACACTAATCTTCCTAAAGCCGTTAAGCTTCGTTGCTCCTTATGCGACGCCGTTTTCTCCGCCTCTAATCCTTCTCGTACTGCCTCTGAGCATCTCAAGCGAGGCACTTGTCCTAATTTCAACTCTCTCCCTAAACCCATCTCCACTATCTCTCCTTCTCCTCCCCCTCCGACTACGACCACCACGCATCCTCCGACCACCACGACGCAGTCTCATCGGAAACGTAATTCCTCTGGTGGGACCCCTCTGAATCATCATCATCCTTCTCAGGGGTCTTATCATGTGACGCCACTCACAGTTGTTGATCCGTCGCGATACTGTGGCTTTCCGGCGACTCAGCAACCGCATTTGATGCTTTCCGGTGGGAAAGATGATTTGGGTCCTTTAGCTATGCTTGAAGATAGTGTGAAGAAGCTTAAGAGTCCCAAGACTACGCAGACGCAGAGTCTAAGTAAAGCTCAGGTTGAGTCAGCTTTAGATTCTCTCTCTGATTGGGTTTTCGAATCTTGTGGCTCTGTTTCTCTCTCTGGTCTTGAGCATCCAAAGTTGAGAGCTTTCTTGACTCAAGTTGGGTTACCGATTATCTCCAGGAGAGATTTCGTTACGGGGAGACTGGATTTGAAGTATGAGGAAGTGAGAGCAGAGTCTGAGTCGAGATTCCATGACGCAATGTTCTTTCAGATCGCTTCTGATGGATGGAGACTCCAAAGCTCCGGAGAGAATCTTGTGAATTTGGTTGTGAATTTGCCTAATGGGACGAGTTTGTACAGACGAAGTGTGTTTGTGAATGGAGCTGTGCCTTCTAATTACGCAGAGGAGGTTCTGTGGGAGACGGTGAGGGGTATTTGTGGGAATTCACCTCAGAGGTGTGTTGGGATTGTTTCGGATAGGTTTAAGAGTAAAGCATTGAGGAATCTCGAGAGCCAGCATCAGTGGATGGTGAATCTCTCTTGTCAGTTTCAAGGATTCAATAGTTTGAATCAAGATTTCGTGAAAGAGCTTCCTCTGTTCAAATCCGTCTCGCAAAGCTGCTCGAGGCTAGTTAGTTTCGTCAACAACACGGCGCAGATTCGAATGGCGTTGTGTAAGTATCAGTTGCAAGAGCTAGGAGAGTCTAGGATGCTGCATTTGCCTCTGGACTGTTCCTTGTATGAGCCATTGTATAATCTCCTTGAGGATGTGCTTGGATCCTCTAGGCCGATTCAGTTGATGATGCATGATGATGCTTGTAAGGTTGTTCTAATGGAGGATCATTTAGCTAGAGAGGTTGGTGAAATGGTTGGGGATGTCGGGTTTTGGAACGAGGTGGATGCGGTTTATTCGTTGTTGAAGCTTGTTAAAGAAATGGCTCTGAGAATAGAGGAAGAGAGGCCTTTGGTAGGACAATGTTTGCCTCTTTGGGACGAGCTAAGATCGAAGATAAAAGATTGGTACGCAAAGTTTAATGTAGTTGAAGAGAGGCAAGTCGAGAAGCTTGTCGATAGAAGATTCAAGAAAAGTTATCACCCAGCTTGGGCTACAGCGTTTATACTTGACCCACTTTACTTGATAAGAGATAGCAGCGGAAAGTATCTTCCTCCATTCAAATGTCTGTCGCCGGAGCAAGAGAAAGATGTGGATAAGTTGATAACAAGGCTAGTGTCCAGAGATGAGGCACATATCGCGATGATGGAACTGATGAAATGGAGAACCGAAGGGCTCGATCCAGTATATGCACGGGCGGTCCAAATGAAGGAGAGAGACCCTGTTACAGGGAAAATGAGGATAGCTAATCCACAGAGCAGCAGGCTTGTTTGGGAAACTTATCTTAGTGAGTTCAGGTCACTGGGGAGAGTCGCGGTTAGGCTGATTTTCCTACACGCTACTTCATGTGGGTTCAAATGCAATTCCTCTCTTTTGAGATGGGTAAATTCACACGGGCGATCGCGTGCAGCCATAGATCGAGCCCAAAAGCTAATCTTTATATCAGCCAATTCGAAATTCGAAA
The DNA here is from genome assembly GCA_900406245.1 of Odontarrhena argentea. Taxonomy (NCBI): domain Eukaryota; kingdom Viridiplantae; phylum Streptophyta; class Magnoliopsida; order Brassicales; family Brassicaceae; genus Odontarrhena; species Odontarrhena argentea. The sequence continues at coordinate 20,004 of OVAF01000305.1, read as the reverse complement.
GGCGAGATTTCTCAAACGATGAAGAGAGAGATGCAGAGCTTCTCGCTATGGCGAATAGTGAAGATGATGTGCTAAACGATGTTCTCATCGATACATCCTCGGTGTGACTTTGTTAATTTTTACTTCTTTCTTTTTGGTTAGTTTTCTCTGGCTTACCCCCATTTTAGTTTTTGTCATTAGAAGTTGGCCATTTTGTAGGATTGCTTGAATTCATTTTTTTGTTTACTTTCTTTTTCACTACCTTTAATTCAATTTGCACTTGGCTCTTTTAGGAGATGAGAAAGAGAGCCATATTATTGTATTTTCATTAGCCTTTTTTCGATTATAATTTTAGGCGATTTTTGCTATGTCTTTACGACTTTGAGCTATGATCTTGAGACTGGTTTTTGGAAATTCATGAATATAAGTGACTCTTTGTAAAGTTCTTGTCTTAATCATATTATCTTTAGAAAGTTACATGTTTCTGAATAAACTTGGCTTGAGTAGAAATGAAATCAAATGCGAAGCAACTTCGATCTCAGATTCTCAGCTTGTCGTAATCAATAACTTATTGGTTTGAAGCTTGTAGTTAAGAACACTAATGGCATCACCCAAGATTCAACGACAGCACCACCTTCTCTATTGTACGTTGCAATGATCCTCTTCTCTGTCTCTTTTGTTATTTTTCATTAACGTTAATATTCTTTAATCATGACTTAAAACAATGTCTTTCCATTTCAAGTAATTGACTTAAATACACACAACTTTTCTTTTTGAATATATTTGTTGTTTTTTCTTCCATCATAATAACATATGTTAGCAGCTTCTTCTTGATGTCGACGACGAAAGATGGAGACCTTTTTGTCATCCAGAATTGCGGAACAACAAACACCGATTTTCGCTTTCACTTCAAACATGACTATGATTATCTCTACCTATCTAACTATCAATCTTTCCAAGTCTTTTATTTCTCATCCTTTATCAAAGATATGTGGATCCCCACCAAGTTTAGTGGGAGGTTCTTGCATCAAAATCATAGCTTTTTGATGTTATGTTGAAGTTGTGAACTTTGTGATAGTGAAATTGCTGAAGTGGAAGAACAATACTATTACAACTTTAAATCCAAAAACTCTGGTTTTCTGATGTTTACATAACAAAAACGTGATTTGATAAAGTTCCAAGATTCGATTCTTAAAGATTTTGTAGCACTCACTGTGTGTGTTACCCATAACTTGTACTGTGAAATGGTAAAAAAGGTAAAAATTAAAAAGGTGCACTAGGTGGGATTCGAACCCGAGTCATAGGGGGCAAAGACCTTAGAGCTTTACCATTTTAACTATATATTACTTGCTGTACTATGGCACAAAACAGAAATTTATAAAAATCATGGTGGGCAGTTGCCCCCTACCCACCTTTACTAGCTTCGCCAATGGTTAAAATCTGTTGTCTTTTTTGGCCAAGCTCATGATTTTGTACTATCTCTTTTTGTGCAAACCCATGATTTTACACTCTTGTAAATAAATTTGCAGTTAAGAAATAAAAGTCAAGAACTGCTGTTCAAAAAAGTTTTTAGTTGGTTGTATATCTTTTGATATGCAAATCTAACCCTCCATAATATTCATCACAGCTTTTACCAGTAGTACTGAACTTTGAAATTTTAGTGGTAAAAACTAAAAAAAATCATGACTGGACAGCAAAAGTGAAATTACACAAATTAAGTAAGTGAACCACCAACCAATCAATATAGAATAATAAAAAATAGACAACTTTAATAAAAAAATAATAAAGTAAAGATAAACACATTCATTTTGGATGGTGTTTTGCCAGACAAATAGATAATTCTAAATACTTTCTTTATTTTTATGTGAGTGTATCAATGCTTTGTCATCAACCATTTTCTCACAAATATATATATATAAATATATATATGTACGTATATGTGTGTGTGTATATATATATTTACCTACATTCTACATTATAATAATATAAGTATTTATAAACTGATGATTATTAATCTATCAACTTGAAAGTGCTGAAAATTATTGATGTTGAGTGCAGGGAAATTGGTTTGCTTTTGAATTGTTCATCAAGGAATCATTTTTACTTGCCCAAAGAAGAGGTGAAAAACCCAAAAAAGTATGTCTCTATAATTATACCCCACAAACAGCATATTATTATGAAAAGAATACACTTTATTTTTGTTTTAAACTTTATACTTGATTGGTATTAGATTCATCTTACCCACCTCCATTAGCTGTTGATCTCAAGAAAATTCAAAACTCCTAACTATACAATAAAAAATGTTTGACTAAAAAACAAAATGGCTCGATTTCAAACAAATAAATTGTTTATTAAGATACTCTAAACTATTAGAAAGAAAAAAAACTTAAGAGTATACTCTTTCTATCTCATTTTACTTGATGTTTAAAAAAAAGAAAATTTGTTTCTTAATTTTCAATATCTCTGTACAAACTACAGTTAATTTCATTAATTTTGACTAGTTCTATTATGTAGTCTCAATTCATGGGTGAATTCGGTTGTATTTAAGAAATAAATGATATTCTAGTATTGAAAACACAAGAAATATTATGTAATTTATGGAGTTTTTTTAATCTATATGTGTTTTTATCTTAAATATCAAATAAAATAAGACACAGATTGTAATATTTTAAAAATTAAAATTGATTTATAATTCAAAATACAGTTTTAAATTTGTTATACTACCGCTTAATTTATTGTTGTTGACAAAAAAAAAAAATACTACCGCTTAATAAATTCATAATATATATATTGTTAGCAAATATTTATTATTGATGTTTTTTTGTATATATAGGACAATCGGAAAACCTTTTTATCACAGTAAAAATGATTTACTGAAAAAAGAATAAAAAATTGATTACGCACAAGTCTATTTATTTTCAGAGACGCACCTTCTCACATGTTTCTTTTTAAAAATACTCTTGTTAGGATTTAGAGTTGATTAGGATTTTAGGATTTATGATTTCAATCTTATAGGGTAGGATTTAATGTTTAATAACTATTTGAGCTTAAGGTTTTAGTGATTAGAATTTAGGGAATTAGTATTTATAAGGTTGAACCCTAATACTCTATAAAAATTTAGGGTATTTTTGAATTTGGATAGAGCAAAACATGTATTTTAAAAATACCTCAAAATTTAAACAGTTTGAGATAGAAGAAATGTATTGTAATATAATATGATAATTTAGACATATGTCTTATTTTCCTCTAATGTTAAGAAAATTATTTTTGTTTTTTTTGTTAATTTTTAAAAAAATTTCATTCTTAATTTGTTACTATCAACAATTGTTACAATCTAAATCAATAAAACAGATTTTGTGAGTGTCGAATTTATAATGAACACATTCAATTTTATATAATAAAAACGTTACTTAGAAATAAAAATAGATTTTATTATATTATTTTTTTTTTTTGGTCAGCTATAGATTTTATTATCTATAAAATTAATATATGTAAATAAAAATAGAAAATAGATTTCTATTTGAGATATTAAAGATCTGTAAATCAAAATTATAAAATCAATTTTTAATATTTGATAATGATGTTTTAAAGAAAAATCATTAAAATTTTTGATAAATGCCCAACTCGATAAGTACATTTGCTTAGAATATTAGTAAGATGGTAAAATTTCAAATTATCTTCGAATTACCTCAGATGGTAAAAANCAAAAAACCCCAAAAAAAAAAAAAAAAAAAAAGAGTTACTACCAAAAGTAGATGGAATTATTGATTTGGTATTTGGGTGGTAAGACAGAATTTCCTGTCGGCATATGCTGACTTCTCACCAAATCTTTTTCTCTCTCTCTAATTATTTGAATATGTTTTTTTTTAATGTAAAATGTTTTTTAAAAAAGTTAAAAATATAATGATATGGTAAAGGACAATCTTTTTTTTAATAATACACAAGAATCTCGTCCTCTCCCAATGCTTCTTCATCATTATATACAAACTCCATTGTTTTTTATAGAAAAATAAATAAAGTAGATTCGTTTTCATTTGACATGTTTGTATTAATTCTAGGATCTATCCGGTTCTATTATTTAATTTTTTGTTTTATTAGAATTTACTATGCATAGTATATCTGGCTTTTTTTTTGTAAAAGAATAGTATATCTGGCTTTTCCAACAGCTAATGTGATTTGTTTAAAACAGTAGTTACTCCTTTTTGCTTAAGATATTATTAACTTTTAATTACTTGAAGCGATGTAAAGTACGTACGTTCTAGAATTTTTTTTTTAAGTAGCTACATTTTCAGTTTCATTACAGGTCAGAATAAATTCGACAAAGTCTTTTTCATTTAACCTATTTTACATGGTAAATTATTTACTAAGTAATTATCATAAATTGTAATGACATACCAACATACCGTAGACAATGCATTAAGATTGATAATTACGCTAATGTTCTTCACATGTGGCACGATTAGCAGAGATCATTGCTCTCATAGTCTCATGTATAGTATTTTACTATTTTTTTTTCCTTCTTCTTTTGTTGTGTGTATGGTAATTACACCATGGTGATATTTAAGACCATTTTAATGGTGAGATTTTGATAAGTATTGTAACAAGTACAAAAATTTAGGAGATATAAAATATTATTAAAAAAAAAAACAATCAGATTTCATTCTAAATTTTTCATATTTGTTGTGAGACTTCTTAAAGTTTCATTATTGGAGATGCTCTTAGTAACCAATCTAATTTCTTCTAACCAAAACAAATCAAGCCAAGACAACATACAACCATAATTTTGTATTACCACATAAGCCCTCTCAATTAAGCTTAATGTAATAGTAATTACACTCCTAGAAAGAACATCATAATCAGACGGTAGCTTCAATAACACACGTATAAGAAAACTGTTTATAAAACGGCACCGTTCATCTGACAAGGTCTTGGCACGTGTGGTCAAACGTCTGACTGAGAATCTCGTTGGAATGACGTCAAGAATCTCGAGTTTTTGAAGAAGATATAATATTTGAAACAGCATTGTATATATACAAATAATACTATTTTCTATTTGGATGCCATATAATTTAATAGGTAACGTAAAGAATAGAGCTCTTCATGTAGATAATTTGCCAATGTTTTTAAAATGTATGTTTCGGTCCTTTCGGAAACTAGTGGTGATTTTATTATTTGATCATACAGCTACTACAAGAAAGAATCCTATCTTTGTTTTAATTTTATGTTGTTGAAGTGGGTACACGAACTACAATACTCCCATAGGTTAATGTTATTGCTGAACCACTTAATACATACAATCAGATATGAAATTGCTGAATAACAATATAAATAAATTTGATAACATTCATTTTTCTTTTAACGACTTGCAAATCGCTAATCAGAATATGCGACAAAATGTCATTAGATCATGNTTTTAATCTAAATTTTTTTTCCTTTTTTTTTTTTTTTTTTTTTTTTTCTGGTATCAAATAGTAAATTTGATAACATTCATTTTCCTTTTTTGGTATGCATTTTTTTAGAATAACATTTGTTTTAAGAAAATGTATTTTTCTGATTTCTATACACTTATTAGGTATTACTAATTTATACACTGAATTATTAATTTTGAGAAATAAGAATTGATTTGGTAAAAACTACTATTGGTTTAGAGTAATTAGAAACTATTTGGTATTGAAAGATTGTATATTTATTAATTTTTTTTTTTAATATGTGTGAAAATATAAAAAAAATCTATCACTTTGGAACTGAGAGAGTTTTTAGTAACATAAAATTTAATTATATAGATAAGATTCAACACATTTTCTCTTCATAATCTACTAGCGGTAAACTGATTTTTCTAACTGTTATCTATAATAATAAACTATAAGATCTTTTGGTTCGTAGTCCTTGATAATTTTCTTTAACTGTCTTTAAATTTTTTAAGATGTACTGTTGGTTGATCTACTCATACTTAGTTTGTTGTGACTTTGTTTTGGTGGGATTAAATTTTCTTTCTTGTTTGTTGTTAGTTTATGACTCCGAAATTTTTTAGTTGTCCGCCGCCTATGACTGAGATTTAACATTTTGATTCTAAAAGTTAAAGTTTCGCTGGTTTTGTATTATATTTTGTTTAATGAAATTTCAGAAAAAAAAGTAGAGATATTTGTAATAATAAACACGTAACATTAACTACAAGGTAATAATTTTATTTTTTGTCAACTAGATTTTTATTAATTATGATTGTTTTTAATTTAAATTAAAGATAATTAATAATTTAAATGCAGATTATATATATATATCTCCCATCTTATCAATTCTAAGAAGAATGTAGCAATGATTTTATTGGAGTTTATATGTTCCATGTATAGAGATTAGAGATATGGCGGTACGTTTGTACAGATTCTATAGGCTAAACTACGTTTCTTAGGGACTGGGTTTCTAAGGAATCCAGTTTGTTACTCCATGTTTTAGTGTATGATGTTTGAATTATTAAAGATAAAATATATTATTTGAAAAGAGCGATCATTATTACTTACGGGGGAGTTGATATGAAATGCATGATGATAAAAGGAGATTATGTGTATTTTGAATGATTATGTCTAAACTATAAATAGTAGATTTTCTTATGGAGCATGTGATATAATTATTTCCTCTAGTTTTCCTTGTTTCTAAGCAAATCATTAATCAACATAAGAGCTTGGAAAAGCTTTTGAAGATAACTACAATCTCATTAACCCCATATATTAGGTTTACTTTTGATCATTTTTTACATAGACGAGTATTATTCCTATTTTTTTATTTTTTTTATCTTCATAGTGATTAAATTCAGTATAATAATACCAAAAACTAAAGTATTAATCGTTACGGTAATTTTTAATATCATTTTTAAATTTTCATTTGAGTTGTGTCATAAACTTCACATAATTTCTACTCCTCAACAAATAGACACATGAAAATTTATCTAAATTAGTATATTACTAGACTTAGAAGATTTCATCCATTAGCGCATCCGCTTAAAATGTTGAGATTATTAGATTTAATGTAAATTAAGAAATTAGAATTCTTATAAATACGTCAAGAATTTTTACCAAAAATGTTAAAATGGTTTTCCTCGTCTACTTCTTCTTTAAATTAAAGCTAGGCGTGATTTATCATGACAAAATTTGTTATACTCGAGGTTGAATATGAATTTTGGTATGTATACCACGTCTTAGGGAACGACTGGTTCAAACGCAGCGGGTGTGGATGCGGGTGCGGAAGTTTGCGGAAGCGGGCGACTGCGGTTTTGAGCGTTATTAGGCGATATACACGACTGGTGCAGCGATTAAAAATTGGTGAATTTGCGGGATTATTATGACTGGTTGCCAGCGGATCTAATAGCAGCTAGTATATATTAATAAAACAAAAAATTATTTAAAATTGTAAAAACACAAAAAATAAAATCATCTTATTATAATAAATTTAGAAAATCAATAATTAAACATTATTAATATGGTTGATAACAATAAAAACCATTATTAACACCATCAGTTTTTTTTTTTATAATCTAACACGTGTGAGTTTTTTAATTGGCAGTGAATATTCAATTATTATTATTTATTTCTTAAGATAAATAAATTCTAAAAATACGAAAATAAAAATTCAAAATAAAATAACAAAATACATTTAAAATTTAAATTTTTAAAATGGGAAATTTAAAAGAAAAATTTAGAGAAATAAATATAAACATTAAGAATAAATAAAGTATTAAAAATAATAAATCATAAAAAAAAAGAATAAAATAAAAAAAGATATATGTTTGAAAAGAATATATATAGTAAATACATATAATAATTAAAATACAGAAAAACATATAAATAGAGTTCATATAAAAAATAAACATATAAATTATTTTTTCAGTTACAAAATAATAAAATAATAATAATTTTTTTCTTTAAAAAATATTTATTAAAATTTAAATTATAAAGAAAATTGAAATTGAGAATTTTAAATATATAATAATGAACTCTGTAAGATTAATCTTGTTCATTCTTATATTTCTTTTATTTTTCCGAAAACATATTTCTTTTATTTTTTAATTATGATTTTTAAACTTTAATCTTTTCTTCTATTCTGTTTTTATGTTTATTTTTCTAAATTTTATTTCAAATTTCAAAGTTTATTGGGTTTTTTCTTTATTCTTTTTTTTTTCATCCACCCGCAACCGTCCGCTAACGCAAACGCTAGAGAAAAGGAGCTTTTAGTTTTGAGGGAATTTTAGCAGTATAAACCGATGAAACGCGATTCGCATGATTGTTTTGAAACGCTAACAACCGCTACCACCCGCAAACGCTGCGTTTGCGGGTGATAGCGGGTGAACCAATCATCACCTTACTTGCTTAGTTCAATAGTTAGTTTTACCATCTTTTCTTATATTTTCAACTTGCGAAAATTGTTTTAGTTTCACTAACACCGTAGGATGTGCTATAGCCATTATCAATGGTAAGGCAAAAGTCTCTAACTGATTGTATCATGTTATTGCATTAATCTAATAGTGACTTATTAGCACAATATATTAATTTCTTTTTATGTTCTTCCCGAACTAACACTGTAATATATACCAACATCTTCTGACACCACCATATAGGTATATAGTAGTACTTATCCGTCTTTGAGTTTGGATAAAAGAGGACGTGACGTTAGGTAGTTCTTCCATTTTTTCTGTGTTTTCCACATCTATCATCTCATACAAAGTCGTTTGGTTGTCTTAAAGTGATAAAAAAATGTGTGAGACATGTTAGAGAGTTGACATAAACTATCCCAATGCATTTATTCTTCTAGTCAACTTCTGCATTATTTTTAATATTTTGGCTACAAATAACAAGTCTCTCCAATGCCATCATGTTCTTTCCCTAATCCCTCTGATCAGATATAGATTTGTTTCGATTTCACAATGATTGAGGAAGACAACATAACATTGATAATCAAGGTAGATGCGAGAATGAAAACCGTGGATCTATTCATCACTTTTATTTTCTTTCAGTACTATGTAACATGTTTTCTTCAAAAAATTACACAGTTAAAATATCATTATTTGTTAATATTGTTTGTTATCTTCTTCTATATTAAAATATTATCACATATATCAATAAATACAATGTTATATTTGTATATATGTGGTCATATTCTTACTCATGACATGGTTTACGAAAGCAAATGTGTATGTTACAAGAATAAACAACATACGATTCATCAAAATTACAAAGTATAAATAGTTTCACATGTTATATTTGCAGATATCACGATATTCTTAGTTATGATAATATATTAATTACATAAATATTACAGTTAAATTTAATATTGTCTTTATTTTGAGATATGTGCACTGATGTGAGAACCAATATTTACTTTTGACTTTTGTCCATCAAATATTGCTAAACTTTTTTCTTTCTTGAACCGCTTTTCTTTATGTGTGTCTAGCGGGCCTCATGATTTAATGCAGTGTTATAGCGTGAAATATCTTGGGCAGGAAATGANGTGGGGGGGGGGGGGGGGGGGGGGTTATTTTTTATTTTTCACTCTCTGCTCAAAACCGAAGTTGCAAAGTCAAATGGACTTAGGTCGATTCACCAATTACTTTTTCAGATTAGACTGATTGGCTAATTAACCCTACAAAATTTGACTAGATCTCAAATTGGTATTTTGATGATGGACGGAAAAACTTTTCGAAGATCTTAAAGATCCCACATCCCCAAGAAAACCCAACCTAAAACCATCACATATATGAAAATTTTGGCCAACACCAGTTATGCACTGGTCTAAACTTCTGTCGTCTCCGTCACCGCAAAATAAGGGTTAGAATTCTACGACAAAAACTAAAATAAAGAGGAGAACGGTGTAGGTGCCGAAGGGGCCACCGACCACCGGTCACTAGAGCTTTTACGGAGATTTATATATCTATGCTTTCTCTCTATATCTCTGCAAACGGAAGTAACTTTTTTACTTGTATTTGGTTTTTCTTTAAATTGGAAAATAAAAATAAAGAGGTTAATTTTTTTTTTTAAATAGGTATTATAAATTCAAATTAACAAATATAATTTTAATTCAAAATGTCATTTAACTATTAATTTTATAACTCTAAAGTACTCAAAATTATACTTAAAATTTAGCGAACCGAGTTCTGAAATTGAACCGATTCACCGGTCGGTTTGTGAATAATTTTAATTGTTTTTTTTTTTTATACCGATTCTTGTTCTCGTATATGTCCCATATCCGTTTCAGTGCAGCACAGACCAAATCAACGTGACCAACCCGATTCTCGTTCCAATTCAATACTTTTAAGTTTTTGTGCTGTCACGGGCTATTCTCACGTTTGCGTTTTTCTCTACATATAAAAATCACAAAACATTGAGAAAAGAAATTGCACTTTAGTAGATTCCTTCTCCAATTTCCTTAAAGCGTCTGCTTCTGCTTCATTCTCGGACCTTAAGTTGTGTTGTATATGAAAGATGATTAATTCCCTTGAGAGGGATCAATATTATTGATCAGAACTATATACACAAGGACGTTACAACTGTAGCACAATTACAGGGATGTAGCACAATTACAGGGATGTACAAAGATATTTAACAAAACAGAGCGAGATTTACGTAGAGTATATCTCCTCATTATCTAACAGTATACACCAAACTTATACAAAACAACGAATGTTTATAAGGAAAAATACACACAACGAAAAAACCGGGAAGCCGCAAACAAAAGCCCAAAGCCATGGCCCAGTCTGAGTACAGAACAGAAACAGAGCTCAAGTCAGATATCTAATCCAAAACCGGTGGTTTTAAACTTTTGAGTTTAAACCGGACCCTTATTTGATAAACCGGAATTTGGGAGCCACGCAAAATTAGGGTCTTTCGTCTTCTTCTCGTCGAATCATCGGACATCGGCAAATTCGGAATCTTCAGGCCGAGAAAAAAATGGCGGCAATTAGGACGATGAGGAATTTGATTCTCCGCGAGTTTATCCACCACCCTCTTCTCTTTCAATCTTCATCGAGTTCGTGTCAATTTCTTTTGCCAAGTCTCCGTCAAACTTCCCCGATTGTTCTGGTTCACTCTAATTCCCGGTTCGGATCTTTCCGATGCGCGGCTTCGACCTCCGGTGAAGGAAATGGTAATCGGAAAGTTTCTTCACGGTTATCGCAGGTTCAACAGATGCTTCATGATGCGGAAGAAAGGGCTAATTCCGCTGGCAATGAGCCTACTCCTCAGATCACTCTAGGTTAGCTTTTGCTTCATGGAATGAAGAAAAACTAGAAACGTACTTAGAGTTTTGAGGAAACGAAATTGGATTTATGGATAATTATACTTTCTGATGACTCTTGATGAACAATTATAATCTCTTTACATGAATCTTCAAATCCAAATTTATGATTGCAACATCTTTGGATTGAGATTACTCAGATTAGACTCTTTTACAGGGAATTTTTGTAGTAGATTTGTGAAAATCTATCCATCAACATGGTTCTTGAGTTTTGTCTTGGGAACATTCAAAATTTTGATGCGTTCGGAGTTTCGTTTGTATCTTCTCTTTCGTGCCTTGCAGACCATGGTACACTTGGCTTTTGTAGATAGTGAAAACTGATCTATGGAGAATGCTCTAGTGTTTTTTCTTCTGTGGTAATTTGCTCGAAGCGTTTAGAGTTTGGTTGTGTTCATAGTTTCTCATGTGTATCTTCTCTTTGGTACTTGTAGATCATGTAACACTTAACTTTGCTAGAAGTGGTGGTCCTGGAGGACAGAATGTGAACAAAGGTGTGACCTTTTCTTGTAGCTTTTGAGTACTTGATGTAGCAATGCCTATCTTTCCTTCCCATGTACCGACTCTTTGTTCTTTTTTGTTGTTTTCAGTGAATACCAAAGTAGATATGCGCTTCAATGTGAATAACGCTTATTGGCTAAGTGACAGGATCAGAGAGAAAATCATACAGATGGTATTTCTTTACTCTATTTACCTTCTATAAACTATGAGTGCAAGTTTTATCTTTATCATGTAGAGCTGATCTTGTTGGGTATATTTCTCCTTTTCTGTTTATATGCCTTATGTGTTTAACTTTTGTTGTTTGTTAACAGGAGAAGAATCGGATCAACAAGGACGGAGAACTTGTGATATCTTCAACCAAAACCAGAACGCAGAAGTCAGTAGCCTAATAGTCTTATCTTTCTTGTTCCATTTTCAAGGAAACTCTTCTGAGTTCTGACGATATGTTTTATGCAGAGGTAATATCGATGATGCACTTGCTAAACTACAGGTAACGATACCAAAAGAGTCTATTGAATTATGTCGTCTTTCGTCATGGCTTGTTTTGTTCTATATAAGCCTGAGATGTTTTTGTTTGATCATATAAAACTGAACAGGCGATTATTGATGCGGCATCATATGTTCCACCACCTCCATCAGAAGAACAAAAGAAAAAAATTGTAAAGCTGTAAGAACCAAACCAAAACCAAATGCTCTTTCCAAGATTCCATCTTTTTCCCCTCAATCCTTAAATCTTAACTCGGTGAATTCTGACATTTTCAGGGCTGCGAAAGCTGACAATAAACGACTTAAAAGCAAAAAAGTTCTTTCGGACAAGAAAGCTGCGAGAAGAGACCGTAGTAGTTGGGATTAAGCTAAAACCATACATTGGCGTCGAGGTTCATTCTAAAGCTCTGAGTTAGATAATTATTTCGTTTTCTTGAAACTTAATGTAACAAAACAATCAAATCTTCCAATAAAAATTACAGTATATTGGGGTTTTATGTACAAATCACTCTCGTACAAATTACAAACAGGGAAAGTATCAAATATATAACATTCCACACTCTTTTTTTGTGTTTTGGTTGTAAATCCTTTTTACGTTCTAATAACATGTTCTTCTCCTGATCTTTGATCAAAATGCTTGATCCATCTCTTCTTGCCGTTGTTATCACTCTTCCCAGGGCTTCTTGGGGCTGCAACATGAGCAATTTCTAGACCACCAGAAACAGGAAGAGTCACGGTTCTCACAACTGTCCGATCGCTAAACGCTTTTGTCCAACTGAAACATGAAGTGCTTCGCCGGTATCCGCTTCTGCAAACCACAACTGCTCCTCGGCTACCAAACGCAGCGTTTTTCAATATGTTTGCTGCGAAATCCTTTTGATCCCAATCAACAACCAAGAAATCGATTCCTTGTAACGTCTGCATCGTGCTCTCCTCGTTCATAATGATTGTCTCGGGCAAGTTTGAGCAAGATTGTTCTGTCATCGCTTGAAGATAAGCGGTTTGCGATCTCGCGTTGGGTACAATACAAATGTGTCTTGCGTTTGTGTGACGACTAGCTACGTTTAAGCCAACGCTTATTGCTATGGTTTCTCCTTCTGACCATGTTTCCACGATTAGAGTCGCGTTCCATCCCGCTGCCATGGCAGACACAAGCTCAGCTGATCCAGGCGTTCCAAGATTCTCACACTACACAAACATTTAACCCAAAAATCAACAACTTGCAAAATTTGTTTACTAAGGACCAAAACGTGCAAAGATCATTAGTTGTTCTTCTTTCAAATAACCTTGGCTGATCCGAGCCCGGGACCGGACTGGAGAGAGCGAGATTCAAACGCAACCAGCCAGCACCACGGTCAAGCCCGACCAATTCCAGAGGTGGGCTAACTCGAGCAAGAAGGCAGCCCACCACGCAAATATCAAATACTTTTCATCTTGAAATCTCAATTGGTATGTAAAAAAAAAAACATTTTTGTCTTTAAAAATCTGAAACGATACGAAAACGAATCAATCTTTTTGAGGATTTTGGGAACGTTGACAAAAGAGGTTTCTTCGTGGAAAAGAAAGGTATTAAACATATTTTTTGTTTTGAGTTAAGAAGTTGAAGAAATGGGTTCTTGGGGAATATGAAGTTTACCGATTTAACAGTGTCGATGTAAGCCTTTGATGCATTTTCCGGTGACCAAACAAGTTTCATCTTCGTCTTCTTTTGGTTTTTGTTTTAAGTGGTTAAGTTTATGAATGATGGATAGAGTCTAGCGTAAAACCTCCAAACGAAGTTTGCTTTTTATAAACACAAAGAAAGAGAGGAAGAGGAGGCATATACGAAAAGTCTTGTCCCCCTTTTTCATTGGTTACAAACTAATTCGCCTAAGAATCAACCCTTGTACTTCTGCTTTATTTACTTTTAGCCCCAAAATTATTGATGTTAACATCAGATGGTTTTTTCTTTTTCTTTTGTTCTAGTATCATAAACTAAATCTAAATTAATCTCGAAAATCATTACGAGTTTAGGATCCTGCATAAATACGCGAGTGAATAATTAAAAATGTATTAAAGTACTGTAATCATTACATATTAATTTTCTCATTGGTAAATATTTATTCGATGAAGTATAAGTTTTAAGTAATCTATATCAGTTCAGTTTGATAAGAGAAGAAAGCAACAAAAATCTCTGAATTTTCACCTACAAAACATGTTTTTGACTTTGTCTGCTCTACATTTCAAAATTGGGGATTTCTAATTGACTTTTGAGTATCAAGGAGTAACTTCCAAAAGACCGACATGGGAAATAAAGAAAAGGGTGGAATATGTAAGACACCAAAAAACGTGGGTTCTAAAATTAATATATACCAAAAGAAGATTTATTCTTTACTTTCTTTTCTTGAGGATTGGTTCTGTTGTTAGATCGTTGACATAAACAACATTTTGTCCAGGAGAATCCGACGTGTAAGAACTTTGGATTTGGATTTGGATTATAACGATATTAGACTGATTAATCTCTAATTAGTAGTCGGAGCCGACTTGTAAATATTATATATAATAGAACAGAAATTGAATTGTCCGTTGATATTGTGCAATAGATACTAACTATAAACCTAATTGAATTGACTTGGTACTATGTATATCAGTATTTCTAGAATATATTCCACGTACTATGCAGGTGGTTGGTGATTATTTTAAATATATTTTTATAAAAGAAGATTTCATATAGTATTATATGATTAGATGTTAGTTAACACTTAATGATATTTAAAGCACCCACGTCTTAATTAAAATTAGACCGATTCGTCCGTCGCTGGTTTCGGACATGCTTTGGATTTGGTCGGCTACTCGTTTTGGACATTTATTTGGTGGAAAATCAATAAAGTTTATTCTATTCATACACAACTTATTAAAATAGTGTATATGGATTTAAAAAGTATGATTAGAAACAAAAATTCGGCTAGGTTAGAGTTAATTATTAGACTCATAATTACCTAAAATAATAAACTACTAATAATCGAAAAATATGATGGAACGTAGAAGCAATCTTGCAACATATTTATATACGTGGGCATATGGTTTACATACAAGCAAGTGGGGGTGCATATATAAATAGTATCATGGAACATATATACGTGCACATATTAGAAACACTCAAATATGAAGTCAGAAACAGCTGTTTTACTTGGTCGCACACAGTGTTGATGTATACAAGATATTAGATATCGATGTTGCTTTCCCATTAAGACCATTTCAGATAGTAATGTTTTCTGTTAGGTGGGATATTTTTTGTTGATTGCTTCTTCAGATTTCTTATCAATCTTGTTAGGTTACTAATTTGTTAATTTTTTTTTTTACAAAACCACCTAATTAAATGAGGTACTTTTAAAGTATTCACATCCCAAAACTAAGCAACTTCTTCCTTATAAAATTTTGATATGTAAATCATGACATGCATATTATATACACCGAACTTCTGTTTCTTTTCGTGTCAATGAAAACCGAGTTAAATAAATATATTCTAAGCTCCTAGACAGATTCTAAAAGATTCTTATGCATTTAGCAGGACGTTTCATACTGTATTGATAGGAAGTGGGGAAAACAAGTTAATAAAATTTTGATATGTAAATCATGACATGCATATTATATACACCGAGCTTCTGTTTTTTTTCGTGTTAATAAAATTTTTTTTCGTGTCAATGGAAACCGAGTTAAATAAATATAAATTACTATTTTTCTTTTGAATCATATTCTTGCACTCTAGCAAGACTAGTAAAAATCTAATTAAGAACATGTCGACCCAAAAACATTTAAGAGTTTAAAAATGCTAAAAATTAGTCATGAGAAAAGCCAAACAAAGAACGGTGAAAAAAAACTCTCTATTAGTGTATATAGTCTGAAATTGTTGAGGAAATGAATCATTTTATTTTCTTAATTATCTATATATCTTCAAAGAGATTAGACAAATAAATATCTCAAACAAACATTCTAGCAAAAATAATATCACAAACACGTGAAAAATATCCGCATTGTTATGCTATTTATAAATGATGAGGTCATAATTCATTAATGAATATCTTTATTGTAGCATTTCTAGTAATACCAAATGTTTTTGTTCCCCATGAATCAATCCTAATAATAATGGGGTTGGGTCATAGAGAAGTTTGTTTTTGTTCTTTTTTCATTTCGAAAACGACTATAGAGGTTTCGGTTAAGAGAATATTAGGTCATGTTCCCCATTTTGTTTCCCACTTTCTCAATTCTACTCTTCAAATGGATAATGAATGGATTTTTGATAAACTTCACATTCCACAAACCACTGTTTCTTTTTATTGTGAGTGTAATCTCTTGCAATATTTTTTACTGTTTTCTCCATTATAAGGCTCACATATATACTCTTGATAAAGCTAAAATAACACTGTTGAAGTTTGGGTTATTCTTTAGCATCATGATTACGTGAGGTGGATGTATCATACAACTATTATGCATTTACATTTTTTGGAATTCAAATGTTATTTTCTTTATCTTTTGGTTCAAATTCGGATGTTACTTCGTTATTTTTGGCTCAAATTCGGATGTTACTTAAAAAAAGAGAGAAAAAAGAAAAAAGAAGTAGAAAGCCAAATCGACAACAAAAGAACTTAAAATGTATATTTCCATTTAAAGGTAGTATTATTTTCAATCTTAAGAAGATTGGTTTCACATATGACTACTTACAATTCCAAAGAGATCGTAGAAACTTGTTAAAAGATCAAAGGGAAATCATTTTGGGAAAACTAATGCAATAGTTGATGGGCCAGGCCCATACATTTCAGAGGTTGAACGGTGCCGTTTTCGTGCTCTCTCTCGGAGCAAAATCGGAGGGTGAACAACACTATGCTCGCTCGCTACTCATACAGAGAAGACGAGTAATGTCGACGGAGAATATAGAAACCCGACCCGAATCTATACCCGAGGACCCAAGAACCCGTTCTAATGCGGATCTACCCGGAGAAGAAGAGCCTCTCGGAAATCTCACCGCTTTCGACAACGACAACGACAATGACGGCGTTTCCGATGCGTCGGCGACGGAGACAGACCTCTCAAACTCACCGAGTCAATCGGAGCAGCTTCTCGAAGACGGCCAAAACTCACTCGACGATAATTCGCCATTAACGGAGCTTCAACCTATACCTACTCCTCCTCCTCTTCCTCCGAGTACAACACTCGAAACTCGCGTATCAGAATCTCTCGGTGAAGAATCTTCCGATCTAGTAGCGGAGCAACAATCGCAAAACCCAAATGCGACGGAGCCTGGTCCTAGGGTTAGAAAACGACGTCGTAGGAAGCGATTCTTCACTGAGATAAACTCGAATCCAGCTTTCTCTAGAAACCGCCGTACTAGCGTCGGGAAAGAAGTGGATTCCGAAGCCCTAATCGCAATGTCGGTAGGGTTTCCGGTTCATTCACTGACGGAGGAAGAAATCGAAGCTAATGTAGTTTCTATTATTGGAGGCAAAGAACAAGCCAACTACATCGTTGTGAGGAATCACATTATTGCTCTGTGGAGATCTAATGTCTCGAATTGGCTAACACGAGATCATGCTCTTGAGTCTATACGAGCTGAGCACAAAGCTTTAGTTGATACTGCTTATAATTTTCTACTGGAGCATGGTTATATTAATTTCGGGTTAGCCCCGGCTATTAAAGAGGCGAAATTGAGGTCTTTAGATGGTTTAGAGCCTCCAAATGTTGTGGTTGTAGGGGCGGGTTTGGCGGGATTGGTGGCTGCTAGACAGTTGTTGTCAATGGGGTTTAGGGTTTTGGTTCTTGAAGGTAGAGATAGACCGGGTGGGCGGGTTAAGACTCGTAAGATGAAAGGTGGTGATGGTGTTGAGGCAATGGCGGATGTTGGTGGGAGTGTGCTCACTGGTATTAATGGGAATCCGCTTGGGGTATTGGCGAGGCAACTCGGTTTGCCTCTTCATAAGGTTAGAGATATTTGTCCTTTGTATCTGCCTAGTGGAGAGCTTGTTGATGTTGCCGTTGATTCTAAGATAGAGGCATCGTTTAATAAGTTGTTGGATAGAGTTTGTAAGCTTAGACAGTCGATGATTGAGGAGGTTAGATCTGTAGATGTGCCTTTGGGAGAAGCGCTTGAGACTTTTCGATTGGTTTATGGGGTTGCTGAGGATCGGCAAGAGAGAATGCTCTTAAATTGGCATTTAGCTAACTTGGAATATGCAAATGCTACATTGTTAGGGAATCTGTCAATGGCGTATTGGGATCAAGATGATCCGTATGAAATGGGCGGTGATCATTGTTTTATCCCAGGTGGGAATGAGATATTTGTTCACGCTTTGGCGGAAAATCTTCCTGTTTTTTATGGTAATACAGTCGAGAGTATCAGGTACGGAAGCAATGGGGTTGTTGTTTATACAGGTGACAAGGAGTTTAACTGCGATATGGCTCTCTGCACAGTTCCGCTAGGTGTTCTGAAGAAAGGTGCAATCGAGTTTAATCCCGAGCTTCCTCTGAAGAAGAAAGAAGCGATACAGAGACTTGGATATGGATTGTTGAACAAAGTGGCGATGTTGTTTCCATATAACTTCTGGGGAGAAGAGATTGATACATTTGGACGATTAACTGAAGAGTCATGCACGAGAGGAGAGTTTTTCTTGTTCTACAGCTACTCCTCTGTCTCTGGTGGTCCATTACTTGTAGCACTTGTAGCTGGACTCGCTGCAGAAAGATTCGAGACATTGTCACCTATTGATTCCGTCAAAAGGGTTTTACAGATACTACGTGGAATATATCATCCAAAAGGAATTGTTGTTCCTGATCCGGTTCAAGCCCTCTGTTCCAGATGGGGACAAGACAAGTTTTCATACGGTTCTTACTCATATGTTGGGGTCGGATCATCAGGAGATGATTATGACATTTTAGCTGAGAGTGTTGGAGATGGAAGAGTGTTCTTTGCAGGCGAAGCGACTAACAGACAATATCCAGCTACAATGCATGGAGCCTTCTTAAGCGGAATGAGAGAAGCTGCAAACATACTTAGAGTTGCTAGGAGAAGGGCATCATCCTCATCGGCTTCAAACCCTAACCAGAGTATCATTGACAAAGAAGAAGAAGATGAAGATGAAGAAGAAAACAGGTACTTGGATCAGTTATTCGAGACACCCGATTTAACATTCGGGGATTTCTCGGTCTTGTTTACTCCCAATTCGGATGAGCCGGAATCCATGTCATTGCTGAGAGTTATGATCAAAATGGAAAATCCGGAATCAGGTGTTTGGGTTTATGGTTTAGTGACAAGGAAACAGGCTTTAGAGCTTGGTGAACTGGAGAGAGATGAGTTGAGAGATGAACACTTGCGTGATAAGTTAGGGATTTTACTTACAGAAAGAAAGAGTCTTTCTCAAGAAGGAGAATCGATAATCTCTTCACTCAAAGCTGCAAGATTAAATAGACAAATCTTTGATTAGTAGTAATGTAGGTTGGATCTTGTACTCTGCTATATCAACATCTTGTAAATTGCAATATTTGCTTGTCTTCTGTTATAAAGCATTATTTCGATTTTTTTTTTTTTTTTTTTAAACAATCTCTGATGATAATTAAGTGAACTCAATCAGATACAGAGTGTTCATGATCAGAAAGCAGAGCAAATTTAGCACACGAGTCTGCTGCAACATTAAGCTTTCTAGGAATAAAAACGAAAGAAACAAAAGCGAAGCAAGATTGGAGATCCCGGATGTCTTCGAGGATTCCGTAGATTTTGGTGTGTTCATCATGTCC
>OVAF01000304.1:0-48351 GCA_900406245.1 Odontarrhena argentea | reverse complement strand
TTCGAGGTTTAAAGTGCTAGTTGGAGCAAGTTTCGAGGTTTTTTATGCTAATTTCCCGTAAAGTTTTGGTGTTTTGTACAGACTAATTTTCTTTTTAATGTCAGAGTTAAAGTAGTGAAGTTGTCTCCAACTTTTTGAATAAAATAATATTTTATAATTTTGTTCGAATTCTGTTATAGCTATTGGTCACTTCCTTTTTCGAATTCTCCGTCTTTTCTTTTCGATTCATTCACTTGGAAGCTCCAGATCTCTGGGCACGAAGATCGAAAATGGCGGAGAAATGGGTGTACATGGTGACGGCACAAACTCCGACCAACATCGCCGTGATTAAGTATTGGGGAAAGAGAGACGAGGTTCGGATTCTTCCCGTTAATGATAGCATTAGCGTAACTCTTGATCCTGATCATCTCTGCACCGTCACTACTGTCGCCGTTAGTCCTGCTTTTGATCGGGATCGAATGTGGCTTAATGGCAAGGTACTTTTTGCTTTGTTTACAATTACGATCTGAGATTCTGTTCTATCGAATTCTGAGCTACATTTCAGTGGATTTAGGTCTGAGTTCTTTTGGGATGGAATCATGGGAAGTTGTTGTTGTTTGGTCCATGTTAGTGTAGGAAATCTCTCTTTCTGGAAGTAGGTACCAGAATTGTTTGAGGGAGATACGGAGTCGTGCTGGTGATGTTGAAGATGAGGAGAAGGGAATCAAGATAGTGAAGAAAGATTGGGAGAAACTGCATCTGCATATTGCTTCTCATAACAACTTCCCTACTGCTGCTGGCTTAGCATCTTCAGCTGCTGGATTTGCTTGTCTAGGTATTCTGTCCTTTCTATCTGCTTTCTTGTCGGTTTGCTTAAACCTGACATAGTAGTGTAGGTATAAAGTTGCTTCCTTATGTCTGTCGAGGAGAGGTGATTACGTCTCTGGTTGGTTCTTGTGTAGCGTAGATTCACTAGAGAGGTCTATAGCTTCTCTTTTTCCATAATGTAGCGCATCAATAGCAGAACATTAGAGAAAAAAAAACATTGAGAGTTCTTGCAAATTGGAACGGCAGACTGCTTTATCCTCATTTTCTCATTCCATATCTCTTTGCTCCTGTATTTGTAGTCTACCATATACTTGCGCAACTTTCTTGAAATTATGATTTGTTCAACATTAATTCTTTGTCTCTCTTCTAATGACAATGCGATTATGTACATTTCTCAAGGTTGATCTTGAGCTTGATGGCTCCTAGTTTATGTCAAACTGCTCTTTTCCTACAGTTTTTTCTCTTGCAAAGTTGATGAATGTAAATGAAGATCCAAGCCATCTTTCTGCAATAGCCAGGTACCTAGGCACTGGACATCCTTGCATAATTATTCCTTACAATTTACGCTACATCATCCTCATCCATTGATTATATGTGAGCTACTTTGTTTAGTTATTCAATACAAGGGATCCTTATTTATGCACCAGTGGTAATAGTAAAAGCTCTCCATCTTGTTTATTTTTGAATTGCGTGTAATCTGGCATTCCTTTAGAAATTAAGTGGTACTGCTATACAGTGTAATTTTCATTCTCTCATGTAGGCAAGGTTCTGGAAGTGCTTGCCGTAGTTTATTTGGTGGATTTGTCAAGTGGACTATGGGAAGCAAAGAAGATGGAAGTGACAGCGTTGCAGTTCAACTTGCTGATGAGAAGCACTGGGATGATCTTGTTATCATCATTGCTGTGGTATGGATCTGATAAAACTTTTGTCAAGTTGTCTTTTAGACTTGGTTGCAGAATTACCCCCATCTTCTCATCTTTCAGATCATGCCCTTTTCAAATGAACCATATGTCGTAGTTTTTCTTGTCATACAACTTGAATAAATGAGCTATATAAATGTGTATTTTACAGGACATAGTATTGTGTTGCTTTAGTTAAAATAGGTAGTAGAATTGCACATTACGGTACAATATAGGCAGCCTTTTCCGCATTATGGGCTTGAAGAAGAATATTAGCTCGATTAATATGATCTGAACTCTATTGATAATCCCGTGCTTGCTCCTTCAGACCCTGTAAAAGGTGATACGTTTATGTGTTTTTGTAAGTATTTTTAGCTTGTGCTACACTCAGGTGAGTTCACAGCAGAAGGAAACAAGCAGCACCTCTGGAATGCGTGAAAGTGTTGAGACGAGTTTGCTTTTACAGCACAGAGCAAAGGTACATCCTCTTCTTGATGTTTGATGAAAGTCTATTTTACTTCTTAAACCTCATCTTCAGTTTTTTTATTAAACTATAGGAAGTTGTGCCAAAACGGATTCTAAAAATGGAGGAAGCTATAAAAAACCGAGACTTTACATCTTTTACACAACTGAGCTGCGCAGATAGTAATCAGTTTCATGCTGTCTGTCTAGATACATCTCCACCCATATTTTACATGAATGACACCTCCCACAGGTATCTCTATTTTGAAAGTTTTATACTGCTTCATATTATTAAGCTATCAAACATTTCTTAATACCAAATACTTAATGCTTTCCCAGGATAATTAGCTTAGTTGAAAAGTGGAATCGTTCTGAAGGGACACCACAGGTAAAGTCCTACCAAGCTGTGTCTATATTTACATTAGCCTATATTTACACTAGGATGTAAGACGGGACACCTTATCTCAAGTCTCATTTGCAAAAAAATTTTGTCTTTCGAAGTATACAAACAAAAAACAACTCGAAACTTACATATGGACAGGTTGCTTACACGTTTGACGCTGGCCCAAATGCTGTACTGATCGCACGCAACAGAAAGGTAGCAGTTCAAATGCTCCAGGGGCTACTATATTATTTCCCCCCTAAGTCTGACACTGACATGAGGAGGTGAGAGACAGAACTATGAGATTTGTTTACTGCGGCCTTCTGAGTTTCAAAATGACTAAAAAGCTGATTTGTATCGATTTTGCTTTTTTTTTTTTTTTGTTTACCAGTTACGTAGTGGGAGATAATTCGATCCTAAAGGAAGCAGGACTAGATGGAGCAAATAGTGTGGAGAATCTCCAACCTCCACCTGAAATTAAAGACAACATGGGATCTCAGGATCAAAAAGGAGAAGTCAGTTATTTTATCTGCACTAGACCTGGAAGAGGTCCCGTCGTGCTTCCCGACCAAGCTCAAGCCCTTCTCAGTCCTGAAACTGGCCTGCCCAAGTGAGCATATTATCTTGCTGTAATCTAATATTATGACTAGCATCCTTTTAACTACAAGTTTGAGAAACGATATTTGTGGCAGAATAGTTGCAGCATCCTTTACCTACTGCTACCTTAAATATTTCCAATAAATAAATAAAAAAATCATTGGTTTTGATTCACCAGACATCTTTATACAACAGATACAAAAATAATTACATAAACGAAAATATATTCATACAGAAACACTATAGAGGAACACAGGCACAGAGCATTACTATTTTTGAGGGGGCTAGGGTCAAAATGTACAGTTTTTCCCCCCTGAGTCTAAACAATGTTGAACTGAATTACATTGCTTGAGGAATAGGCAAGAGTTCCTTCAAGATAGTTTCTGCCATCCCATCAGCCATTGGAAACAAATGACCAGCTCGTGGAATCTCATGATACTTTATCCAATTTAGTTTCTCAGCGATGATCCTTTGTAGTTGTATCGGGACAAGACGGTCATCATCTCCTTGCCACAGATGTACCGATCCTTCACCCTTTGGGAACGGATTCTCGAGCTTCATCGGATCGAATCTCCATTTCCCAAATCCAACAATCGTGTCGCGATGTAATGATTCGTGTATCCCTTGTTGCATTGTCTGGTTCTTGTAAAGCTCCCTTCCGGCGAGTAAGGGCAATAATGCCATATCTTGAGGGGAGAATACCTTGGGGCTTGATTGCATCACATCTGAAGTCTTGAAGAGCTTTTGAGTGCTCCACCAATAGAGTAGCCATGGGGTGTGATGAGTAACGAGCATTGTAAACCTTTCGCTTCTAGATTGCTTGTTCCATAGCTCCCATGTCAAATGATCCGGGAAACTGGGCCACCATGAGTTGGTTACTGGACAAAGCAATGATGCTCCAGCGAGCCTGTGAGGGATGTACTTGAGAACACCCCAAACGGCTTGAGCTCCCATTGAGTATCCAATCACGTAGAATTTGGAACCAAGTTGTAATTGGTCAGCGAGTTGTTCAACATCACTAGCTAAACTCCTTTCATTGCGTATGGGATGAGGATCGCTCTCTCCATAACCAGGTCGATCATATGATACCACGTAGATACCATTTTTCTCAAGAAACCCCTGACCAAAAAAAAAAACATACACGTAAAGGTAAACTTTAAACGCAAACAAAAGGAATTCTAAAAGTTGCATTTGGCGTCTAGTTTGTAAGAGAGGAGAGATCAAATCATTACAGGACGAACACGGGTGGCGATAACAGCATCGCGTCTAAAGGTAGCATATGCATGGATAAAGACGATCTTGAAGGTGGCATTTTGTCTACTAACTCCATGTTCTTGGTAAGCCAAATGGCGACCATCTGCGAGCCGTATCCTCGGGGCGGTAATAGGCGGTCCACCGGGTGCTCCGCATATCCTAGGAGCTGGAGGTATAATGGAAACAATAGCCCATGTCCCTAATGCAATCAACCCTATTACTAATACTCCTCCTATTAAACCTGTATAATTTTCAAATGAACAATCAAAATTATTTACACTTTTTTTTCATCCCTTTACAAACTTGACTTCTATATCATCAATAAATTAAAAACTCACATTTCTTCATGATGAAAAAACCTTGATTAAAGTCGGCTGCCTTCTCAAAAGCAAATACCAACTTTTTTTTTATTCCAAATGAATTGGGTTTAAGGTATCGATTTTGATATTTATAGATTAACTGAGTTTGGTAAAATTAAAACAGCAAAGGAGAACCTTTATTTTTCCATCTAATGTGTTAAACAAATATGGCAACGTAAATCACGGTAGAGTCACTGAAAGATTTTCTTTCGAGGCATTATTCCAGAAATAGTAGGCAACAACAATACCCAGTACGTATTATTGTTAACCACTTTGTTTTAGAGGCATCGGAGAAGAGCCAATGACAGACACAAGGTTAATTAGTTTACCATGTTTCCAAATTGTCAAATTTTGCGCTTGAATATACATATGCAATGCATCAATTTTTGTACCTTTGGAAGTTGGACATATAGTCTCTTTTGGTTTTGGATGAAGATTTGTGCTATATTATTTTAGTCTTGGTGTTCAAAGCTTAAGATAACACTTGTATAGAATTCTGTTGTACATGCGTAATCCGTTCAAATGTCCCATTATTTGAATGAGTTCGCATACCAAAATTAAAAGAAATGTTATGAAGCTTGTATTTTTGTGATATATCTGTGCTGGACTTTGTTTTGGGCTTCTTTACTTTGTACCACTTGGCCCTTTGTGTCTTCAATAAATATTAATGTTGNAATTTAAAAAAAAAAAAAAAAAAAAAAAAATTGTTATGAAGACTAGAAACGTGAAGAGATCTACCAAAACAAGCCAGGTTCACTAGACTGAACATAAATCTGAAGTTACATGCAAGTTCATCTCGTTGCTATCTTAAGGCGAGACAACTGACCAAGGATTAAAGTTGAGTTTGGATAAATCAACTCAAAAAAGTATAAAATGCCACATGTGNAGCCTTTTTTTTTTTTTTTTTTTTTTGGTAAACTGTTTTAAGCCTGTCTTTTCATCGACAATTCAATAGAGACTACAAAACAAAATCAAAATGACTTTCACGGTTTAAACACTACCAAAAATATAATAATTCAACCCCATTTTACACATACAAAAATATCTCAACAATCAATTATTGTCAGACATGTCACGAAACCTGGCGAGTGCTTTCTTATGGAGAAGAGTTCTGTACGTATCACCAGGCTGGGCCTCAAACTCAGCATCAACTTTCTTCTGGTGACTTCCAAGTCCCGCTCTTCTATCAACGCCTTGCGCTTGAACCGGTTCTTTCATTCCACTCCCGTCTTTCCCCAAACCCTACACATACCATAACCATCACTCTCTCTTCTATACCGTTACACATAAAACAAATAAATGGTTTTTCAAGTTACCGATCCTTCGCTCCAACCCATGTTCCTTAGCATTCTGTTTCCCACGTTATTCTCGTCTATTGCTCTCTCTTCTGTAATTACATCGAAGCTATTGACTTCCGTTGTGGTAATTCCACGTCCACCCACACCAGGAGGAAATGGCGTTGGATCCAATGCACCTTTGCTCAACCCCATTAGATCCTCATCTTCATTACAAGAACACACATTTTCCCAATTATGTTACAGAAATATCACAACTACTTTTCGGTTTTTATTGTTAGCAAAAATCTACAGAGACATAAAGAGAGACTAGTCCTACAGTCAAGGACGCTTACTTGTATCCATAAGATCAATTCCACTGGATGAACCGTATAAGTTTCTTCTTTCTGCAGCACGGTCCCGGTATGATGTCTGAGGCTGTTCTCTGTGACTAGGCACTGAAGTTGGTTTTTCAGAGAATCTTCTTCTCCCACTACCAGAAACCGAAATCGGAACTGAAGCTGATGGAGTAGAAGGCACAACTGGAGCCACCTGTACATTGGCTGAAGAAGGAACTCCTCCCAAATTTCCTCCCTGAGAACCTCTCATCACCCCCATCAGAGGTTTTCCTGTTGTAGTGCTACTCGAGCTTTCAGTAGTTGTTGTCAGTGCATCATCTCTATGATTGGAGATAGTTTTCTCTTGTGCAATCATTGCATCAGATTTCGACTTTCCCTTGGATTGTATATCAGCGAAAGACGGCCTTGCTTCAGGCAGAACTGTCGGTGGATTGTCACCAAGTGAGGGACGTTTTGTTGGTGTTTCATGGCTCCGCTGCTTCCACATCGTTAAAACATTACTCATTTTTTTCTTGCTAGCCAGCAAGCTACTTTTTGACGCAAGTTTTATCTCCTTCACTCTTTCTTTTTCTCTCTTCTCTGATTCAATTGCTGCTATTGCAGCCGCCTGAACCGCATCTGGTAAGGAAACAACTTTTTCTACATTGGGGGTAGCAGCCGCAGAGATGATAACTTTTGGTTGGCTGGGTTTCTCCACACTGGCAGATTCTGGTTGGTTTTCTGTTGATTTACCCTCATTGCTTTGATCAGGACATGGGACATATTGTTGCGTTTGATGGTCATACGAGTACCAAATCCCACCATTGCTATCATAATAAAGACCTGCACATTCAGAACCATATGATTAGTAAAGTATACTACCCTCTTCTAACATGACTATTGATTAACAAAACACTAATTCAGTTCTACTAAGCTCTAACAGAGGCGAATTCTTAAACCATGTATAGGAGCAAGCCTAGCTGTGTAATATCTACAAGCTCATAATGAAAAACATCCGTTGCAAGTCCTACGGCATCTATACTGAACTGGATCACATAATACTTGTTTTATTCAAGCGCCCATTAGAATTTACTTGAGACACATTGGCTTGTGTCTCCAACTTAATGTTTTCGTGCATCCAAAGTTTGAAAATTTCTTAGTCATAATAAAAATAGGATATTCACCATCGGAATTTTTTTTTACACATTAGCCAAAAATAGCAAACCTGGTATGGTTTGAACAAACCAGCACTGAAGAGTTATTTGCAAAGAATCTATCATGCAAAAGAATACATACACACATCACTAGCTCAATGGATAATCCAATTTAATCCAAGGAAGGGCAAACCTGAATTTCCATCATAGTAATATCCAGAAGCAGCATCATAGTAATAACCAGATGCTTCATCCCACACATAGCCGGACTGTGGAGCAGAGTCCCCTTTCTGGGCTTCAATTTCCCCAATGCCCTGGGCCTGCCCTCCAGTGGTTTGTTGTCCATCCGGATTGTATTCCTTTGGAGCCCATCCAGTACCATCATACTTGTAAAGGCAAAAATAAAAAATTAATGGCAGTGCACATGGAGTAAAAGAGTCAAAGCATGATAATCTTTAACAGACAATTATTCTGATAATTGAATGATATTAAGCTTCATCCGAAACATATTTATGTCCAAGCAATGTATTATTGCTAAGGTAAATAAATATGCCTTTCTAGTACACTAGATGACAAACTCAAGTACCCACTATAAGTCCGTGAATTCCTACGGATGTTTCAGCACACTAGCACATTTTGACAGAAGGCTCTAATTTTCCTTATATGTCCAACACACTCAGATACCACAATAAGCTTCTCTGAGTCTGTAAAGGCATATAAGCTAATTGACACACACCCCTAAAAAAAGTTTTCAACATTAACTACACCCATCCCCAATAACACAACAAGTAAGACAGAGAGTCAGCCATAAACAACAGAACGTAAATGGGCGAGCACCCAATATGACTGATAAACTATTTCCTACTGCTTCCATTCCCGATTTAAGTCGAATGCAAGGAAATTACTAGACACGAAGTAGGATGGTTTTGTATTATCCCATAACCTAAAAGATTAGATTGAGCTACATGCTCAAGGTCTGACAACCAATACAGATACGGGAAAACAATCTTCAAGTACCTGTTGAGAAAATGCTGCTGCTTCAATTGCGGCAGCAGCGAGGTTGCTAGACTGAGAATGTGCTGATATACCAGTCCCAGAACCATGAACACTCTTTGCATATGCAACTCTAAGAATTTTACCATTCTTTTCAAGAATTGTTCCATTTGTTGCTTCAAGCGCCTTGGTAGCATCCTCGACCTACAAACAATAAGCATATTTTTATGCACCAAATTGGTAGGTGGATTAAATAAGAGTTCATTGCCTGCACAAACTAGGAAAAATAGGTATTTGAATATATTAAGTAGTTCTGCTACAAAATTAGACCACCGAATAGATATTAAACCGGTAAGGAATCTGCAGCCACATAATAATCTTTTACAAGAGTATTAAAAGTCTGTGTAAGAAGTGGTTGTATATTATAAAAACAGCACGGCGAAACTAAATTTTAAAAACTACCCCAGAGCTAGCAGATTATATTACTATATATTCAGTTCCCGACATTTAAAAAATAGGGAAACAAAATCACCCTTCAAACTCGCAATCAAAAACTGGTAGTGATCACCCGGACTTATTTACTAATATCTGTGCCGTCTACTAACATTTTTATCAAACAGCAAACTTGTGATTAATTAATTTAACGGGAAGCAGAAGACAGAATCTGAGAAGTCAAACACTGGAGCTAGTGAGAGCAATTAACGACTTATATTTGAGACCCTACCGAACCGAAATGCACAAATGCAAATCCTCGGGACACATGAGTGAATTTGTCTCTCACAAGACGAAGATCCTGCACAACAATGGAAAAAGAAAAACCAGGTCAACTGACGTCAGAGTACATAACCTATTAAACAATGAATACACAAGGGTCTTTGCCCACCTTGATAGGAGCATGTTTTGAAAATTCATACCGAAGCATTCCCTCATCAGCATCTTCTTCCAACCCACGTACAACCAAGACATGAGTCGGACCTGGAAAAGAAGATAAGAAGAATGTTTATTAGGTACACATGGTATATACTAAACTATAAAAACTACAACTGTAATCCTTCCAACTGATTTCTGACCCAGAAGGAAATATAAAACATCTTAAATAAAATGCTTATCAGTACCTGTCTCAGAACTCCGTTTTCCTAGTGCTGAGCTTGATAAACCCATGTCAGCGGAAGGAGAGTCCTTAGACTTGGGTTCATTACACTGCGTAAGGAGACAAAGATCATAGAAACTTATGCAATGCCCATAAATTGCTTCTGCTGTATTGTAGATGCTGGAAAAACTTTTGGGTATTCTACCACTAACCAAGGTATAGACAGCTACATGACAAAGAAGGTCTATAGATACAATTGACCACCACAAGACTGAATAACTAATAAACACTTACAAAAAATGTCGAAGGCAAGATAAATTAGAACCCATCAACCAAATCAGTTCAAGGCAGTTATATATTCTCTTTTATATTGAATTATGAAAATTGTAAATACTTCCGAAACAAATTATTGTAAATGCAAACAAATGCATTGGCATAGCTACGCATACCAATGTGTATACGCAAAAATAAATGTTCAGATACCATTCTTTTTTACTTATGTATCAGCCTAGTCCCAAACATTGAGAGTCAATTCCGAATACATGTTTTCCACCAAACATTTTATATGTAGTTTACAGATGGGTTTATACTAGCCCTGACTACAAAATTTACATTGTTTTTTTCTGAACAAAGCACCAACCTGAAAGCAGGAGGTTCGCCGCGCAAAATTGATACAGCCACAGATTGTACAGATCCAATCTGTGGGAACCATCATGCCTCGGTTTCCGCCATAACTGCGCCTAGAAGCATGTTCCTGCCTACGGGACCCTCCAGCCCTACCAGTAGGGTTGCTGCTGCAACACATCGCAATGCAGTGCAAGAATGATTATACATCTAACGAAGAGTCTTGATATTATAAACGTCTGGGAACTTTTATTTGAATGTGATCAAACTATTGTCAAATCATGATTAAAATACCTGTAATGGAAAATTAGCTTCCTTCCATCCAGGACTATACCATCATGCTCAGTTCTGTCCATCATGGAGCGTGCAGCATCCTATTAAGACAAACAAACTTAAAACGCATACACTGGAAACACAAGAAAGAGCCAGAAGGAACTAAAAACTTAGTTAAAAGTAATTACCGCAGTGGGGAAATCAATAAATGCAAATCCACGAGAAATCCCAGAATTTTGCTCCCGAATCACGCGGACATCATGCAGAGGACCCCATTCGGCCTGATCATGCATAAGGGAACAGTTACGTCAAACAACAAACTAACCCTGGAGATGCACAAAGTCAGAAATGAAGACGAGATTACCAGAATCTGGTAAATATCTTGTTCTGTTGATTTCATTGAGAGACCCTTCACAACAACAGTGGCAGATGGGGTCTGGCAAAAACCACAGAAAATATAGGAAGGGATTTTTTAAATGTCTTTGCAACAAAATAATAAAAACCAGGGATGGGAGAATATAATATACAGCAGCAAAATGATCCTGGTCATGTCTGTCTTCATATTCTCTTCGCCTCTCATTTTCATGCCAGTGATCGCCCTCGTAGCTGTCCTCACGGTAACTCCGCCCATGACTTCGACCTCTAGGAGACCTTGATCTAGAGAACTCATCACGTCCACCAGATCGAGAACGAGATTTATCATATCTCTTACGTGGACTCTCATCTCTTTCACGGCTGAAACATCTTTTGTCCCATTCTCTATCGCGCGAGTCCCATTCTCTATCCTGCGAGTCCCGGCTCTTCCGACTGCCATCTCTCACGCTGCCCCTTTCATAATCAGAATCATAACTCAGGCGAGCATAATCATAGTCTTTTCCACGGTTATCATCTCTGTTATGATGGTAATTCCTAGATCTAGAGCGATTATCACTGCAAGAATAATCATCCCGGCCATCATATCGTGACGATCTTTCATGTCCATGATCACGGTAGTATCCATTACGACTCCCAACTTCAATATCAGGATAATACTCAGCAGCATAACTTGAATCTATGTAAGGCTTTTCTTGCCTGCGAAGTTCACGAGGATAATTTTCATCATAGTTTCGCCTTCTAGATTGAGGCAAAGCACCCAGAGTATTGTGTCCAGGAGGATAACTGTAAGCATCATCTCGCAACAATCTTTCATCAGGATATCCCTCATCATAAGATACGCCATACCTGTAAGAGCAACGTAAAATAGGAAGTATAAAAAAGGTAAGAAACTGAACTATCAAAAGACATACTCACAAGATTCCATACAAAGCTAAGTACATGAAATGCAAAAAAGTAATAGTAGCTAAAATCATTTACGTGGTTAATTCACCAATGAGAAGTATAAACTACATCAATATAGTCTGGGGAAGCACTCACCGATTACTTGGATCATGCTCCGTACCATAACCCTCCGGAGCCTGTGAATTGAAGAGAATAAGCTAAGTCAGCAACAAACATCATGATTGATATTACTTTAGCCAAATCCCATCCACATCCTCATTTTCCAAGTCTCTCACTCCACGGATGAGGGGGCCGTAAAAATTGACATTCACAACATCCCTATAAATTTCTTGTTTATCATCCCATTAATGTAAGGAGAAAACCACAATTACACTGTTATGATCCCACTCTTGCTGACGACCATAGCGACCCGGATCCATTTCCAGCCAGTGCACCAAGAGAAACGTTGATAGTCGAGAAGTATACTCAAAACTTAAAGCTCAAAGTCCTTTCCTGAAGTACACGTATAAACAGACATGTCTCTTAATGCATAAATAATAAAGATTTCCCATGCCGGATCACAATTCCCTTTGAAATCAAAAGCCTCAATCAAAATAACTCTTCCAAAGTGGAAGATGTCGTCCAGTTTTCACAGAAAACGATGACACATTACCATTAAGAAGACTAAAGGATCAGTAACCACAAAGCAGATTACCACAATAAACCCATGGCAAATTAAAACATACAGCGTGGTCAGAAATATGCATATCTATATTAGATGATATATAAAAAGACTTTTTCCGGAACTAGCTAGAGATTCTCACAGATCATTCTATGTTCAGCTAACTACTAAACATTAATATATATCACTTGTACTAGCTAATCAAATCGAATATCAGATGTAGGTAGGACCGTGGGACAACAACTATCGCCGATATAAGATTCCCTGTAATTGAGTGTGATTGAGTCTTTTGCACAGCGACAAACAAACAAATTGAATTGCTCACATCCACGAGAAAATGTATAAGAAATTAAATAGGTGAAAAAGAGAATACCAACCTCAACTCCGATACTGGAAACAGCACAACGACGACGAAGCAAAGACACCAGTGAGTGGAAGATGACGATTGGGGCTGTGATAACAGGCGAACAAAGACTACGAATTAGAGGTTGTAGATACACAAAGCGCAAATCAAGGAGGTGAGAGACAAGCCTGAAACTGGTGACAGAGCTAATACGCAGCAACGAGAGAAGAGATCAATACTCAAGCTCACTGTGAGAGCTCAACAGAAACAAATCCAACGATCGATCAATTTCGAGAGAGAGAGACGAATTCAAGCTTGGTGATGGAGACTGCCAAAATTGAAATTTGAAAACCAAATTAGGGTTTCGTCTTTGATGAAGAAGAAGAGCGATGAGAAAACGCGAGCAAAATTGCACAGATGAGATTATTTTATACGGAAATCCAAACATTGTACATTGTTAAGCATTTTGAAGACCAAAAAAAAAGCATTTTAAAACGAAAAATGATCATATTTTAAACCGGTTTTTTTCACTTTTCCGGTTCGCCATTAACATTAAAATATTTGGTAATTGACCTTTTTGATCAGCTTACCATAATGTTCGATTTCTAGTATGCCTAGTATCATTGTATGTGTGTGTCTTTTCAATACCAATTTCTTCTACTCATAATGATTCAACAACTTCTATGTATTCCACCAACAAGGCAACAATACAGAGTGCAAGTGAGACAACAAACAACACAAGAATCCTCTCTTTTAAAAAAGATGAAACAAAAAGTAAACCAAAGTAAAATCTATTTATGATCATTGTTTTGTAACAAAAGAGAGACCACTTTAAAACTTACGAACGAGGAGTCCAAGCTGAAGCAGTAAGCAAAGATAGATCTTTCCATCCAAGCTTAAGTGTACCATTATCATCAACCAAAGTATAACCATCCGAAGGAAACATTCCCAATAGTAGTGTCGCTTGCGTCGCTGCGTTTCCAGCTAAAGATATCCCTTTGAATCCACACTGCTGCATTTTCTCCCTCCAGCTCTCGAATTTCACTTCTCCGCTTCTAGATGGTCCTCCAACCGCTAAAACGTTCCTAATCTCTTTCGACAGTAGCTGTTGTTCCACGACATGCCTCTCTTCGCTCTCTTCTCCGTAGCTAGCCCCTAATGAATCGAATAGGGCCGAGTAGTAATGTATTGCTTCTACAAATCTTCCTAAGAAAGAACCAGCATGGCTCAAGTCTTGTTCCACTACTGTTACCACTTTAGGAGCTAATCTGTTTATCCCCAATCATTAACACAAAAAGCCACTTTTTAGAACAAACTTTCTCTAACACACTAAACAACTAATACTTTAAAGAGTGATAAAGGTAGTGATTAGTACCTTTGGAGTAACCAGAGAGTGTGTGTATCAGATCCAGTGACATCATAAAGAGAATGTTGAAGCCAATGAACAGCAACAGCTTCTCTTTTCCTCACATTAAGTCTCTCAGCATCCAAGTTCCCAACTTTCTCAGCTAAAGGGCAGAACTCAAAAGGCAAACCAAGCTTATCCGCAAAATCCGAAAGACGTTTCCCGGTAGCCTGAAGAGCTTCCATGGAAGTACCAAGGCCCGTAAGACGCACGTGAGGAGGTCCTCCAGGTCTAGAAGCAAGGATATGGAATAAACCAGGCCATTGAAGTCCCTGCATGATATCCAAATCAATGATATGTACACTCTCTTCTTTCTCAAACGCTTCTTGTATGGCTTGATTCGCAGTGAAATGTGAGAATTTCACTAAAGGGCTTATCCCATTAAACACTTGAAACGCAGAGACCATCTTCAAGCTATGCGTTTGTGGCATCCACCTTGAAGGCAAAGCCGCGTAAATCCCGAGACACGAATTGAGTAATCTGGCAGACATAGCTTCAGAGAAGTAAGCAGCTACTCTCTGAGCTGAGGTTCCATAAGGAGTGGAGAGCTGAGAGATCTCTAAAAGAAGCTTATTTGCTTCTTCAAGATTATCAGCAGAGACAGCTTCAGCACACTGTAGCAACAGTGTTAGAAGATGTAAACCTTCTTCGTCTTGCTTCTGTCTCTTAATCTCTTCCTTCCTCTCTCTCAACGCCTCCGCCGTGTTGACCACGGTGGCCGCCGTCTCAGCCGGTGGTGCATCGGTGGAGGAGTTTTCTCTCTCTTGCTGCTGAACCGGAGGAGGAGTGGGAGGCTTATGCTGTTGTTGTTGTTGTTGTTGTTGTTGTTGTTGTGTTGGAGTAGGAGAAGGATTGGTGTTTGAGATCTGATTCTGATAGAGAGGTACTTCAAAAGTTTGTTGTTGTTGAGGAGAAGGGTCAGAGGAAGAAGAAGGATCAAGAAGCATGAGAGATTGAAGTCTGTATTCAAGAAGAGCACCAAGATTCGGGTTACAAGGGAAGATAATCTCTCTAACGTTTTGGATAAGTTGAGGAATGGAGACTGAAGTGGAAGAACGGATTAAGTCTCTGATAATGGCGTCGACCCAAATCGTAGGTGAAGAAGAAGAAGAGTCTTGCTCGGTTGGTGGTACGGACATCATCGCTGTTCTGCGGTCAGAAGGGAAAACAGGAAGACCAGAGAAGCCACAGACAGAGAGTGGTTCGGTGGTGGTGGTGGTCGGGAGAGACGGTGGTGGTGGAGAAGTCATCATGGTGTAGTTGGAGTCACGGCGAGGAGGACGAGGATTGTTGTAGTCAGGGTTGTTGTTGTTGTTGTTGTTAAAGGAAGAAGATGAAGACATCTCAGAAGCTAATCTCTTTCTCACCATAACTGAAGAAGAGGAAGGAGGAGGAGGAGGACGGTGGTTGTTGTTGCTGGTAGTACTACCGGAAGAAGTGGTTCTAAGAGGAGAATTTCCACCGGATTCCGCCATGGGATTTGAAGGGTTTGTCGTGGGATTGCATGGTTATATAAAGAGAATCGTTTTCAGTCGAGAGCTTCTTCTTCTTCACGATCTCCGATGATTAGGAAAAGGAAAATAGATAGCAAGGTTTTGGAAGGGAGTGAATTGGAGATTTTGATTCTTCCGGAGAAAAGGGTTATTGAGGTGGACGAGGACACTCAACACTGGCCGTATCTAACTCGTCTTCCACCTTTCGAATTATTGTGAATGTCGCTTCGTTACATTTAATGACTCTCTCTGTGAATTTTTTTTAATTAATAGAGTTAAAAATGGGAAGAGATTAGGTGGGAGATCGGAGAACTTCGTCGTTGCCTGTTTGACATTTTCCTCTTGCCGATCCATCTTGTTTCTTCCTCCCCACCTTCTCTTTCTCTCTCTCTATCTCTCTCAGATTAGCCCAGTAGAGGATAATATTTTTGATTTTGGTTGGTATCTAATAATTTTAGCTTATATTCCTGGAACCGGTGGAATTTATATAAATTTCTTTACTAATAAGCTACAAAAAGAAAAAATCTATAAGATGACAGAATAGCATAATTGGTACTCCATTTGCTTTCTTATAATTTCCCCGGAGACACTTTATAAAAAAAAAAGAAAAATGGATACATAACATGGTAAAATAATTTGGAGAAAAAAACAACAAGCAAAAGTTAACATTTATTGTTAACTTTTTCTTTAGGAGATAGTGGAAAAGAGTTAATGCTAATTTTTCCTCAATACCAGCTTTAATAACGCTAATTTTTTTTTTTCAATTATGTTATTAGTAAGCATCAAAATAGGAGTAGTATATTTTAAAACTGAGGGGATAAAAGATTTTGAGTCAGACAGAGTGTAATTGTAATTGTGGACTATACTTAAAATATTCAATTTTGATCAACTAATGATTTCAATTTGGTATGTATACTTCGCTTAGCTTTTTCTAATATCTTTTATTTGAAAAATTGTTTATGTTCAATATAAGAGAACATTAAAAGGCAAAAGTTTTTTGTTGTTATTTTTTCATGTAAATTATAAATGCTAGTTTTTTTTTTGTTGTCAACACTTCATTCATTAGTTAACACAAATATATAGTTCTCACACGAAAAATAATTCTTATAGAAGAAATACGTGTCTCATTGAAGATCTTGCACATTCTAAATGAATTTGATATTTAAAGACAAAATAGCCACACGAATTAGTTTTCATTTGAAAATGGAATCAAGTCATTCAAAGTTATAATCAAAGAGAAATATCCATATTTTGAAGAGATGTTATTCAGATGATCAGACGAGCCTAATAAGGAAGAAGTAAAAATACGTCAATTTCGTCTAGGAAAATCGACACACGGCTCTTTGTTAATTAAGCAAATCAATTAATATGCATAGTGTGCAACGATCGATTTTGCCTCCAACATAGTAAAATAACCCTGAAAATACTCTTTATTCGTATTAGGTGGTGATTCGTAACTAGACTTTTCTGACCGGAAACTTTTTTCCAATAAAAAAGTTTTAAAAGCTTATTTTTTTCCAATCAGACTTTTTTCTCCTCTTTTTTTTCTACAGTGACTTTTCTAATAACTACCCATTTTTTTCTCTTTGTTCTTGAAACTTTATTTATTTCAAAAGTCACTTAGATGAGACTTTTTAAAAAAAAGATAATTCTTTTTTCCTTACTTTAGTCTTCTCTTCTTATGAGGAGGAACATTTATATGATTAAAATTAAATATGTATAAACTTATAATCACTTAAAATTATATGTGATTAGTTTAAATTATATTTTCATTTTTTGTATAATAATTTACCATAGAAAAATATATATTGTAATATCATTTTAAATTTATTAATATTTAAATTAATATTGATCTTTAAGTAACATAAAAATTTAAAAATATATATTTAGCATAATAATGAACTTGTAGTCACAGCCTCTACAGTTTTTTTTACCAATCACTATTTTTGTCAATTTTAAAAATCACAGTTTCTAAAGCAAAAGTGTATACAGCCAAAATTCTTACAGCCAAAAGTCAACCGTAAAAGCCTACAGCCCACCGTCCATACAATCGTTACCAATCGGCACCTTAGTCTCTTCCAAGAAGTCCTAGCCCACCTCCTCTGACTTATATAAAGCCAAACACCATGATTTTCTTAGGATTGTATTGTAATTGTGTTGTAAGTAGACGATCTCACCTCTTTATCTATTCATGGAAAAATTTTCTTAACCATTTTACTTATTTATGACATAGATATTTACTGCTATTGTTGTGGTTTTTGTTATCATGATTGAGTAATTACCTTGCATAAGTTGTTCAAAGGGATTTTATGACAAGACTATTTGTAACTAACTTTCTTATTGAAACGCTTAAAGCTATTGTTGTAATTAATTACTAGTGTACTCTAGATTTTTGGATAGATTTTGCCTAGCACATCACTAGAAAAATTCATTTGAAAGTGGATTTTAAAAACTTTAATGTCCTCTCTTATGAGTAATTGATATTTTTTTTTTTTCCAAGCTTAGTGATTGAACAAGAATAAAGTATATGGATTAACAAATCAATCAATCGCAGTGATAATAAATTTTACATAATTATATCTAGACATTTTAAAAAATTAATACGTTAATAATTCAAATTATGAATCCTTCAAATCTCTTTAATTTAAAATGCTTTAATTATGATTTTCTCTAATTAAGTTACTTTCATTTTGCAAGTTACAAAACAAACAAAAATATATTTATTGGTTAGTTTGAGTTAGATTAAGTTTGCTATAACGGTAAAACCTCTCTCTAGAAACCTCTCTCTAGAAACCTCTTGTTCTGATCTTTTTCTAGAAATCTCTGATATCCGTTCTCCGGTGCCGGTTTCGGTACCGGAGTTTTTTGTTTTTTTGTTTTTGTTGTATATATTCCGCCTTGTGCGGTTTCTCTTCCGGATCTCCGGTTTCAGTTCCGATCTTCGGATCTTTTCTTTTCTTCTTTTTACTTCTCTTTCTGATCACCGATTTCCTTCCGAATCTCTGCTTCTCTTCTTTGATTCTGCCATAAATTTCACTTTGCCGAAGAGTAATATATTCGATGGTTTAGGGTCTCTTTTCTGAATCAATAGATTGGGTTCAGATGTTCCCATTAAAGATCTGAATCAGTGGTGGATTCAGATGCCATTGAAGCTTCTACGGATTGGGCTATTTATGGAGATTCATTGAAGCCGATTGTTCCTGTATTCAGAGAAAAAGAAGATTCCGGTGATCTTAGCCCAAATATTCTACTGGCTCTGAAGATTTTCGGTTGATTATCTGGTGATTTTCAACCGCTCGCAGCTCGGTGAAGATAATGTTGACTGAGATTTTTCCACGGTGAAAGAGATGCTGGTTGTTGTTTCCCGAAGATTCTCTGCGTTTGGGTCAAATCTGTTTCTTGACCATTGGGCTTTTATTTCGTCTTCGGGCTTCAGGCCATAGTTTGTATTTGGGTCTTTTATCATAAATGAAATGAAAGTGTTGACAAAAAAAAGTTTGCTATAACGGTATACTCTTCCAATCACTAATGCATGATCATATGCATCTGTAAGATTATTTCGGATGAAAATAAGATCCCATCACTCTATTCATTTGAAAAATTCAAAGAAGAAAGAATTTAAATAAAGAAAGTTCACAGGATTTACCCAAAAAAAAAAAAAAAGTTCACAGGCAGTTAACCGCTAAGCAAATACACAAGGTCCAAATTACATGTCATCAACAAGTTAGTGGAACCATTTACATCCATGATGGCTCCGATTGGTAACCTCGTTTGGATTTAGCGGTTGGGGCATTTTCAACGGTTGCAAACGAACTTCGTTTGAAAACTTCGTTTGGAGATGTCGTTTGGAGATAGCGGTTCGTTTGGAGATAGCGGTTGAATATTTATGTGTGATTGGTAACATAGTTGCGGTTGAATAGTGCTCTTATATAATTTTTAAGAGATAAATATTATTTTAAGTAAATAACGTTTGTAAATGATGATTGTTAAAAATGAAAATATGATAACAAACTAAATTATAATTTACAATAAATAATTATTTAAATAACCAAAATTATGTTATAAAATAAGATTTTTTAAGTGATGAATAAACATTATTTGTTCTCTAAATATATTTTTATCTATTCACTTATGATCAATCCATAATGAAATATCCGAGATCTGTTTTGGACATATTCAAAAATAAGGTATGTTACGTGCACGAATCCAAATATTTTTATCTAAAAAATATGGAATAGATTATCATCAAATATAATTATTCATTTAAATTTAATAGATTATGATTATTATAAATAATTTCTATTTAATATATTTTTATTTTTATTTAATAATGCTAAGTAATATTTTACTATTTTATTTCTCTAATTTTTGATAATATCATCATTGTTTACAGATAATACGGAAAGAAAAATGATATATTTTAATTACATCATTGTTTATCATCATTGTTTACCAATAATAAAAATACTCCAAATAGTATTAAAAAATAAATTTATGTTGAATTCAGTTAAATACGTAAATCAATTATACCTATATATAGTTTTTAGTTATAATTAAACTTTTATATATGTTTTTATTTCTCAACCGCTAAGTCCAAACGAAGTTCGTTTGCCAAACTACCTAAAAAAAATCTTCCTTTGGAAACGACGTTACAAACGACGTTTTTCTCCGTTTGCAAATGAAGTTTTCAAACGAAGTTACAAACGAAGTTCCAAACGAAATTTCAAACAAAGTGTTGATTGGTAACTCAAACGAAGTTTGTTTCCGAACGAACCTCGTTTGTGGTTACCAATCACACCCGATATATATGTGGATCAAAATAATTCGTAATCATCATAATTCATCAAAATATATCTTCAATTACAAAAGTGAAAATGTTTTTTTTTATCCCTTTCTAAAATGTTCGATGAATACAAGTTGAGTTTGTAGTCAAATTAGCAAGATGTTTTTCCTTAATTTAGCCTGATCGAGAGAAAGAAAAAAAAAAGGAAGAAAAAGCCAAGTCACAATATACAACAATATTCGGGGGCACATACATGTGACTAGGTGAGCAATTAGACAAGACGAAGAGCTAAAACAGTAAATACAAAGGACCAAACAAGGTAAAGAGAAAGAGAGTTTTGCACATGTTTTGATGAGTCCATTACACCAACTGTCAATCTCCAGTTCCCGATAAAATCTGAAACTAGTGTTTGACATTTTGCTTTCATCTGCATCTCCCCTCTTTACCCTTTTGTCCTTTTTTAACAATTTTCTTTTCTTTTTTTTATAATTCATCATTATTATATTTGGTTTTATTGGACCTGTTTGGCTGACAGTTTTTAGACTTTTGTACGTCAAACACTAGCTCCCATGGCAATATAGTAATAGCATGGCATTGAAGAAACCATCCACGCCCTTTTTTCTACGATCAATAATATTCATATTTGCCTTTTTCAGTTTGCATTATTTTACTAATTTCTACACATACACAAACACACGGCTCAATAGGAAATGTCTCAGCGCAAAAAGCTGAGTGTCTTTCTCAAGTTCATATTCAAAAAGTCTTTTTTGCCCTTTTAGATTAATTAATTGATTTCTGCTTGCTCTATACCACCAAATCCTGACCAATTCCTTTATCTTCATGATAGTTCTTGCGAATCTTTAGAACGAAAAGTATCCTATTATTTAATGTTCTAAACTTAAAGGCATTTCACAACATATTTTAAACAAAAACAAATATTTTTATAATGCTATTACTTGTTAGACCAGAGCTTTCATGTTTTCAAAAAGTTGTTTCCTAAAACCATAATGAAAAATTGGAGGTAGTCTATTAGGTATATAATTTGCGGATACGGGCATGAGAAAACCCATTTTTGTTGGACATCCACATAGATTATCCAGATTATAGTCCGCATCCGCGTGGACAAGCCCAGTTGGAAGTAGGCATGTCCAATTGACAGCTCTAAATATATATGACAAAAAAAAAAAATTACTTTTGCCATAGAGATTGGATGATTTTGATTATTATTGTTATAAGAAACCAAAGTTAGTTATAGAACTCGATTATGTGAGTTTGGTGAATGGTTCTATGGAAACGAACAAAAATATATTAGTGGCAGTCATTATCACTACTTTGTATGTTTCTAGACAATATTAATATTCTGTTTTGTGACAAGGGGATATGTGCATATATATACTCGTTTCCATTTCAGATAGCCGGAAACAATTACCCTACCGA
Source organism: Odontarrhena argentea (assembly GCA_900406245.1). NCBI lineage: Eukaryota > Viridiplantae > Streptophyta > Magnoliopsida > Brassicales > Brassicaceae > Odontarrhena > Odontarrhena argentea. The sequence continues at coordinate 26,445 of OVAF01000304.1, read as the reverse complement.
ATATGGGGATAAATTTAATCTTTCACCCAATTCTAATCCAATTCTAGACTACTTAAGTCTTTAACCAATCAAATTACAACCTGACCCACTGACAAGTAAAAATGTGTGGCCTCACAAAAACATATATTCCCCATAATCCAAACATTACATAGCTGATACTGATAGCCCAAAGAGATGTTTCATTCTCTCGTATGCCAGACCAAACGCAAATCCGTTTGGCAGAGTAAAAAAGTTATTACTCTGGCCCATAAGGCCCATTAAAAGGTTTCTGTCTGTCTGAAAAGCACACTCCTCTTCCTCTCTCCCTTATCCTCTTCACTCCTCCAATCTTGTTACCCTTGGTTGCACAGAAACTCTAAACAACACTGCAATGGCAATTCCATTGGCAATGGCGACTCCTACGGATTCCGCTAGCAGAATCTGGAGCATGTCATCTCTCAAATCAGCTCTTCCTTCCGTCACCGCATCTTTCAAATTACCTTCCTCATCTTCTCGCCGTCCGGTCAATCTTCGTCTCCCAATCTCTTCTCCTTCACTACCATCTTTCTCCGGTCTCTCTCCGATCAATCCTCTCATCTCAATTGGACTTCCAGGTAACTACTCCCCGTTTCCACTGTCTCATAATCGCGCTCAGTTTCGCCTTCACTCAATCTCAGGGTTTTACGAAAATTCACAGATTGCCATAGTTTCTAGAGGATTCAAAATTGTTGATAGTTGAGGTCGTGTTGATAATCAGTTAGTTACCTTAGTTCCTTATGTGTATTTAAAGCCAGAGTTGTTTAAGGAACTGAAAAAGAGAAAGTTTATGCAAATGTTCTTGTGTGTTTTACACATCAATTCATTGTTCTTGACCAACACTTGATAAGCCTGGTTGGGACTTTATCAATCGCAGATTGGCAGAGCTTTGAAAACGGATTCAAAATCATTGATAACGGAGGTCGTGTTTACGCTATGAGACATGGAAGGAGAGTTCCTAAGCTGAATCGACCACCGGATCAGCGAAAAGCTCTGTTGCGTGGACTCACCACGCAGCTTCTGAAACATGGGAGAATCAAGACTACAAGAGCTAGAGCTAGTGCCATGAGGAAGTTTGTGGATAAGATGATCACATTGGCGAAAGATGGGTCTCTTCATAAGAGAAGACAAGCTCTTGGGTATATCTATGAGAAGCAGATTGTGCACGCGTTGTTTGCTGAAGTTCCTGATAGGTATGGTGAGAGGAATGGAGGGTATACGAGGATTATCAGAACTCTTCCAAGGAGAGGTGATAATGCTCCTATGGCTTACATTGAACTTGTGTAAGGTTTTATCTATATCTCTCTAGTTGCTTGAATTTTTTCTTTGTAATCTCTCGAAACAATTTGTTGATGAAGATGTGAGGTTATGTATTTTTTGTTTCTATGAGTTTCGAATTCGACTTGGTAAATGAGGATTCTTTCTCATGGTATGATCTTAGAGTTGTTTAGATAAGGAGAATTGATGGATTCTTAGGTGTTTGGGAATATGGATTAGAGGTTTGTCGGAGGAGCCAAATTGCAAGATTTGTTCTCAATCAATACAACCAAGTGAGGGTGGTTTGGTATGAGAACAGATAGAGAGAAGTAGTCCTGATTTAGACAAGTATACCGGTAAGTCTCACTGTCTAAATGAGAGGAAGTTTAAGAAGAAATCAAGAAATGGCATACACTATAGGTCTATAGCTAATGCTAGAAGCATACTAAAAGTAATCTCTAAGAGTTTTCAATCAAAAAAAGGTACAATATATGAAACTCGACCAAAAATAGTATATGAAATTAAAGATCTACAACTTTGCCTATATCTTAGACCGAAGACATCACATCTTATTGTTCGTATCACATTCTTGGCTCTGCACTTTCATGGAAGGAAAGGAGATGGTGATTCTACAATCCGATATAGCATCGAAGTCTTTGTTGAAGATTCCAAATAACTTTACTTTCCCTGGGATCTTTGTATTCGTTTCCACCACAATCTTTCCACCCAAAATATCTTGGATGATACCACTTAAATCCGCAACAAACTTATCGATCTGAAGAGTAAGTCGACAAGGTAGAATCGATGAACCTTTCGCCGGAAAAGTACCCGAGGGAAGATCAACATCACCAACTTGCTTCTCCCTGTATACAACCAAAGTCCTCCCTAACTCATGTTTGAAACTCAAACGATTACGATTTTCAACAAGAATCTGAAGATCAAGAGTAAAATTGAGCTGAACCTCAAGTGGCAAGAATACACGCGACTGAACACTTTGAATGGTAGCTGATTGGACCCGAATTACCGGCTTTTTCGGTTTATAAACCGTTAACGCCACGATTAAGGCAATAAGGATGAGGAGAAAGAGAATAGTCACGAAAATACCAGAACAGAAACAGCAAACACCACGTCTTGATCTACGCACACGTTTGGTCATTGTATATTCGCATAGCTTGAAGCCAACTCATAGATTACAGATTATAAAGTAATGTAACAATGGCTTTAAATTCAATTTCCGAGCTGCCAACTAATTCCTTACAATCTGCCTACATTACATGACAGTAATAAATACTTAAAAAGAGACAGATTTGACGTTTTTTGTAGTTGACATTTTCTTATCAACCTGTTTACGTTGACACATATGACTTGACGTTTTACTACTTTTTTACTAAAATCAAAATCCGAGATCTCAACAAATTAAAAAAAAATGCGAATTCCAATTTTATTTTATTTTATAGTATTACATACACAAAACCAAGAACAAGACAAAACACAAATCGTAGGTCGATCTATAACTTAGTCGAATACTTACAGTGTTGACTCGTAACATTCCGATTAGAAACGGAGATAACAAGATCACACGAAGAAGACGATTTAAGTTTAATATTGAAAACCTTCAAAACCCGAACTTTACCTTCAACTTTAACAAAAGTATTAAGCGGGATCTCACCACTCATGACATCACCCAAAAGCTCCGATTCGCTTAACAATCTATCCGCCATTAGAGTAAGCGTGAGATTCATGGCCTCTGTTTTCCGCGGCTCGATTCGTTGCGCGGGAAGAGGAGCTTCACCGATTAACTGACCTCTGTAATTAAGCAGAGCCGACGAAGAATCGTAGCTGAACCCGACTCGATTAGGGTTTTTCAAGGAGACGTCGACGTTTAGGGTTAGGTTTAGGGTAACTCTCAAATTGAGCGGAGTGAACGACGCGTGGAGGCGGTTTACGGTGACTGAATCGATGGTTGTGATTGGGCGTTTCGGTTTGAAGATGGTTAAGGATAAAGTGAGGGGGATTACGAAGAGGAGGAGAAGGAGAAGGAGTGTGAAGCAGCAGCAGCAACAGAGTTTGCGGTTGCGGTTGCGTTTTCTGCGTTTTAAATCGCCGCCGGGGGCGTTTGAGGATTGCGTTTCCATGGAAGTGGTTGGGTTTGAGGGTTTCATGATGGCTGCTTCTGGGTTCTCCTTTTTATCCTCGGATTTGGTTGAAAATCCACACATACTTTCTTCTTCTCTGTTACGCTATGTAGTTCTTCTTTCTTCGCTGTTGTGTTTTTTTTTTTTTTGCGCTTTGTTTCTTACAAACAGAGGGACTATTTGTACACGGATTGGTGACTAATTATTTCCGACATAACTAAAGTTAAACGTCCGAAGTTTTTTTTTTTTTAATCACTATTTTATACTATTAAAGTATTATTTTCCCTTCTGTTTATATTATAAATTGATAATTATTTCTAAAATTGTCAAGGAATTCTATGTAGGTTTTATTCACTATAAAGCCAAATTGTGTATACATTGGTATAATAACATTATAGATGATCATATAGTCGTAATAAATTACTGACTGGTCGTTAATATTTGAAGTTGTTCAATTCCATATTTTCAAATAAATATTACACTTCTTTTGGTAATGAGTCTGTGTGAAAAAATTTAACTCCCACCGCACTTACGAAATTGCAATTCATAACGTTTAGATGGTAATAGTGGGCGGATGGTACGTAGAAGATAGGAAAAAATGTGGTTAGTGGGAGAGCATGATTCGAAGGTTGAGCAACGTTAAGAGTTCATTCACTAATTAATTACTTGAGAAAACGTGTACATTTAAGTGATTAAATATCTATTTAAAGTCATGCATTGAATTAATTGGTACAACTGGAGGGTGGAAGAAACGGAGATGATATATAAAAATATTAAAGTGAGGTTGGGGGTTGAAATCAATAAATCACATGGCGGTGCTCAGGGAGATAGACCAAGCATGTGTCGCTTTTGCTAATTTCGTGTGGTTTAGTGACTAATGAATCAATGACCAACTGAGAATTGACCGTCTTTGTCTGGGCCCATTATCTCATTTGCAGAGACGACTTTTGGGTTTTGGCCCGTTATTAAATCTCCCCCTCGCTTACTTAAATGTTTTGACCATGCCCTTCTCTCCCGTTTTGTTCTACTTCTACTTGACGTAAGACCAAGAGATTTTTTTCCTTTTTTTTTTTTTTTTTTTCTTTGTAATATAGGATTTTCTATTGAAATGGCTGAAATAGGAAAAAAAATTACATGACCAAAAGGCCCATAGAAGTAGCTTTGCTGTACACTGAGGAACCAAATTGGAATAGTTAAAGAAAAGAGGCCCAATTACAGCCCACAAGTTTTACATCAGAGGAAAAAGGTGTGAGTTTTGCTTACACATTTGCTACCCAAATCTACCTTCATTTGCTGCTTTAAGGCTAGTGTGAGGTAGTTCATAGCCATAACAAATAAGTAGGCAGAGAATCACCTTGTCCGAGTCCGCGTTTTCCCCTTAAAGTACCCGTGAATGCATACATTAAACCCCACAGAAAAGGAGGGGTGCAAATAAAACTCTCTAGCCATTTTAGGCATTGGAAAATAAACTCCCATCTGATTGTGTCAAAAGCCTTTTGCTATATCCACCTTGATTATTATGATTCTCTTTTCTCCCGCTCTCCTGTTGTAGACTTGGACAATCTCAGAGGCTTATAGAGTATTCTTTATTTAGTCTTCCTTGAAAAAATAATTTGGTTGGGCAAAATAACTAGAGGTAAAAGAGGCTTTAGTCTACCCCACTAGGAGTTTTGATATAGCTTTGTACAGTGCATTGCATGCAGCATGCAATGGGCCTATAACTAGTTATCAAGAGACTTTTTTGCCAATACAATCATTTTGTGATCACAACTTAGTTGAATACTTAATCACAGTGTTGACTTGTAACGTTACGATTTAAAACAGCGATCACACTACAAGAAGATAGGAGTGATAAACCAGTTTAATTTATATTATTACATATGGTGGGATGTAGGTGAATTTTCAGAGTATTTTAGCGACTTAGGAATTTCTAAATAATACGATTTATTTGGCTCTATAGTAGAAAGGAATTAGTGAATCAAATGATTTACAAGTGTTGTTGGACAATAAAAGAAAATACACACTACACCCAAAAAAAAAAAAAAAATACACGTACACTTGGTGGTGGAAAGAGAGAGAAATCGTATAAAACACCCTCTAATTATGATTAAGGCCCATAAATGCGGATCTATATTTAATACTACAAGCTGAATTGCAATTGATCAAAACGCACCGTTTTGTTTCCAACCATTTCAACGAATAGATTTCTCCTCCAAGATTCTGATCGGATCCAAGGTTGCTTCAACTCCAGTTCTGGTATTAATTTCTTCCTTTCAATCTTGAATCGTGTGAATCTCATCTCATATATTGATTTCCCATATAATTGTCAATGTGTTTTGTCCGGAACTATGTTTCTGATTTTCCTTATGGGAACGATGGAGAAATCTTGAATGTTTTTCTTTTAAGTTGGAGTTTTGGACAATGATTGTAGTTAGAGAATGGCCTCTGATAGAGAAGATTTCAGCCTGTGTGGACCTTCACACCTCACGGAACTTGATTGGTATGATATGGAATTGGACCCTTTTGTCGTTGTGAAACTGTAAAATTGCTAGTCCCTTAATGTTTGTGTGTGTTTTGCTTTTTTTTTTTAAGGGAAAATGAAAATCACCAGCGTTGTGTAGCTGCTTGTTTGGTTCAAGGTATATACATAGTTGAGCGTGATCGTCAGCTTAATCGTCAAGGCTCTCGAGCTCTTGCTTCTCCATGGTGGGACTCCTTCCATTTCAAACTCATCCGTCACCTCATCGACGATGCCGATTTCTCCATCTTTGGGGGTCTTTTTGAATTCAAACCTCCACAGCCAGAGACCGTTCGCCCCGTTGGAGTTCCACGGTATGTCATAGCCTTCAGGGGTACCCTGACCAAACCAGGTTCGATATCTCGTGACCTCGAGTTGGACATCAACATTATTCGGAATGGCCTCCACAGATCATCCCGTTTTGAGATCGCGATGCAAGCCGTGACGAGTATGGCTACTTCTGTGGGGGCGTCGGAACTCTGGCTAACTGGACATTCTATGGGAGCAGCTATGGCGCTTCTCGCTGGCAAAACTATGGCGAAGACTGGAACTCATATTAAATCCTTGTTGTTCAATCCTCCCTTTGTGTCTCCCCCAATTGAAAAGATAGCAAATGAAAAGGTTAGGCACGGGATTAGAATCGCGGGGAGCATCATTACAGCAGGACTCGCTCTCTCCCGGACCCTCAAACAAACACAGCAGCAGCAACAACAACAGCAGCAGCAGCCTCGACTACAAAACTCGTCTGAAGGTTCGCTAGAAGCACTATCATCGTGGTTACCTGACATACATGTAAATCCAGGGGACCATCTATGTTCGGAGTACATCGGGTTCTTTGAGCACCGGGGAACAATGGAACAGTTTGGGTATGGAGCCGGAATTGTCGAGCGGATGGCGATGCAACATTCCTTGGGAGGTTTGCTGATGGATGCCATGGGAGTGAATAACGCAGTGGAAATAGAAGAGCCGGTTCACGTGATTCCATCTGCAAAGCTAATAGTAAACCGTACTGATTCCCAAGATTACAAGGAAGCGCATGGGATACACCAATGGTGGAGAGATGATCAAGATTTAGTTTCCCAAATTTACTTGTTCAAATAACTATCTTCTTTTGTTTTTCTCATTATTTGCTCCGTACCAAACCCCAAACTAACCGAAATTGATTTCATTGTGGATTGCAATTCCCTTCAACTCGTGTAATATATATAGGTGTAGTTGCAAATGATGTTGATCTTCATGTTTGAATAATATCCATAAAGTCATGTGGAAGCTACAGAATTGATGTAGCAAAAACGAAGTCTCTCAAATCTCCTTAGCATAGCCTTATTCAAAAAAAGAGGTGTGCTTGTTTGGCAGTCTCTTGTGAGCAACAATCCAAAAGAGGAAGGAACAATTCGGAAGGTATTGTAATCTGCCCGCTAAGTAAATATGTTTAGCTGACCAACAAGTTATACGAGCCAACACTATTTTCACTAGAGGTCGAAACTTATGTGGTACTAATGCAAAGCCTAGTTGAATAACCCAAAAAAAGATTATCCACATCGTTAATACATTACAATTTTCTAAACATTCGTGTCTGTATAGTTTAATCATGGAATTAGTCATTTTTATGTGGTTATATATGTATTGGAATTTCTCGTAATAAATAAAAATCGGCTTCCATAGTCAACTATCAATATGAGAAGGGAGGAATACAATACCATCTGTCACGCAAATCTATTGTAATCATTTTAGACCCACAAAATTATTTAATCAGTGTCCCACCACATGTTCATGAATCATATATACCTAAATCAAATCACATGGATTTATTTCAGCAAAAACACACCGAAAGTAATTAGAAAGAAAAGTAGGGAAAAGATAACCGAAAAAGCAAACACTGGAATGTAATATATTGATGATACGATTTCAAACACAAATACAATCAAGAACAAAGTTCCATTATTGAAAGCATAAACTGTTGTGGTGATTATTTTGGTAGAAGGAACATATCTGTTATGAGAAAAAGACATCATCATATCATATCATATCATGTTTTTCTTTTTGGTTTAGTGATGAGAATCGTTATCCTTGACAACCGTGACTGGGCAAGACGCGTGTTGAATCACAAAGCTACTCACGCTCCCCATTATTATCCTGTTCGATCAGAAAACTAATTAGTCATTCACACTTTAGAAATAAGCAGTGCCATGCATAGGCTCGGAAAAGGTTGAGGTAAATTTGAAAATGGGGCCTTTGTTAATAATTTTTTTTTTTGCCAACAAGCTTAAAATATATAAAAAATATTATTCAAAACAATATAGAGTACTCAAAACCAATAAAATTGTTAAAAAAACACTAAGACATAATACTCAAAACAAATAAAATAGTTAAAAAACACTAAGATATAATCTTTCTTCCTTTTTTTCCAATAAACTCTTTCACCAAACTATCATAATCGAGGTTTCTAACTAGTTCTCTTTCAATAGATATGATAGTTAGACCATTCAATCTCTCTTGTGACATAGTTGATTTCTATTTCTTTAAGCTTAAATTTCCGTTTTGTATAAAGGAAAATGTGATATTTCTGTTTTTTAGCTTAAATGTCCTTTATGTATAAAAGAAGAAAAAAACAAATGAGTAAAATCATATATCGAACCTTTGAAGCTGTACTTCTAAATTACCTAATAAAAACCACTAAACTATCTAAAATTTATAAAATTGGGGCCCTAAAATTTTTTTTTATTTGATTTGGGTGAGGCAAATGCCTCAAATTTTATACATAAGGCACGGCCCTGGAAATAAGCAACTTCATTACCCATTTAAAAGTTTTTTTTTTAATTGTAAACTCAAAAAAAAACTTAAAGTTAAATTATAGCCAAAAGAAAAGGTGTTAAGTGTTAACCATAGATTACCTTCTTAAAAATCTTCAATTAATTATGTGATAAAGACAAAAAAAATCAAAGCTAAATCCTAATTCCTAAACGGCTAAACCTAATCAATTGTCGTTTTTCCCTGACCCTATCCACTCTCGGTGGGAAGTAACTGTCAATGAAATATTATTTTTTATAAATCGTTCTTCCACATAAAAAAAGAAAAAGATCACCAAAAATTGAATTTCAAGTTTTATTTACAATAACAAAAATCTAAACGAAAAGATGATTTTACACAGTAAATAGTCATAGTAAAACATGCGCTTCATTGCATTGGTCTTTGACTTTGCCGTTAACTAAACAGGTATTTTAAAATCGTGGGATATGGACCGACATTAAACTATATCAAAGACCCTAGATATTATCGCCTAATTATAATATATTTTGCATATTATAATACTATACTGATAAAAAAAATAAAACATAATGGCATCTTTGCAAGAAGCTTTCAGACAAAAATGGATTTTACTTACAAATCACTAGCAAAGAAAGAAAGAAGAAGAAAAATTACCTCTTAAGGGCACTGAGTCCTCTGCTTCCCATGACAATAGAGTCCAGCTTAAGATCTTTCACTGCATCCACTAGCGTCTCTCTTGCATCTCCCCAATACAATTTGGTCACCACATGAACCTAAACCATTCCATTTTTTGTATCAAGAAACCAACAATTATTTATTTTCTTGCTTTACAAGTTCTTCAAAACAAATAAAATGTATCTTGATTCGGATTAACAAATACCTCTTTCTGCCTAGAACCAGTGTCAAGTATATCAAGACATTCGATATCGATTTTAACACCGTATTTCTCCATTATCTCCGGTTCCCTAAACTCAGCCAACGGTATAAGAGCTGTAACACACCAAATCAAACATGATTAAACCGAGATTTCAATACACTAACCGGGGAGAGACTATATTAAGAGAGAAGAAGAAGGGGAGACTTACGAGAACCGGTTTTGAGCCAGAGGGTGTTACGAGACTCAGCATCAGAAGTTGGTAAAGTGTGAAGGATGTAAAGAGTGTCTCCTTTATCAGCTAAGTTCTCGATCGCCCATTTTAGTGCGTTCTTGCTACTCTCTGAGAAATCCATCGCGATCCCGATCTTTCTGTCTTTAGTCATCTTTCTTGATTTATCAAAACTTTGAGACTGAGTTTTTTTATTTTGAGAGAGAGAGAGATGGGGAAGACTTGTGAGAAGGTAGCTTCAATGTTACTAGTTATAGAGAAAGAGGAATGATGAAGTTTCCTCGATGCTTCCTCCTATGTGTAGGATCCATTGGTTGAAATCTGAATCGTCCATTTTTTTACATCGTACGGTCGTAGTAAGAAAAAGTATTAGATATTTTTGTTTTGTTTTTTTTATGATAAGGAAAGTATATAGTTTAATATAATATCCATGTTGGATTATGCAGGATTTTTAAATTTTGGATGTTATGACTTATGAGGAGGTTTAGAAGTTATTTTAATTACTAAATTTAGTTGCATAAAAGTTTTTTAACAAATTCCTTTAATGTAGAAATCTTAATTTAGTTTATAGCTAATGGAATTTTAGTTTATAGCTAATGGTTTAGCTAATTTTGGTTCAGATTTTAATTATCTGATGTTGATTAATTTATTACTTAGACCATTAATATGTACTTATATTATAAATTTTAATTAACATTTAGCTTGTGTGTTATATTCCGTAGATTTCTTATACCAAGATACAATTTCAGCCTATATTCAGATTAATTTAAATGTAAGTGATCTGTTTCTAAATAAATAATTTTATACTGATTTGAATTTTAAAGAAGTTAACCAAAAGTGTGATATAGAAGTTACCAACAATACAACACGCCTTATCCACTACAAAGAACGTTTCATATCGGATGCAAAGACCCCCTCAAACAACACATATATCATCATATTAAGTGAAGGTTTTATAAATCTAGATTTACAAATGAATTTATTAACAGACCAGACCAACCTAGTTCTTGGGAAAATAAACTTCCCACAGACAGATATTTCCAAATGATTCGATTTCACGTTTGAAGGAATGAGTTTTTTTTTTTTTTTTTAATGAATGAGTTCCATATCACAAATTGAGGTATTTGTTTATTGATTTGCAGCGTTAGATTAGGATCATCGACATGTGATTGATGAGTAAGCAATTGATCATGAAAGTACATGTTCGAATGACTAATAATTTTAAATGCATATTCTCAAATTAAATATGGAATATTATAATTCGTTTTAATTTTGTAAAAGAAAATCTGAATAAAATGCACGTCTCCACCACAAGCTTTAGCTCTTTTATTTTTGTTGTTTTTGTTATAAAGCTGCCTAAGCTTAATTAGATAAGATTAGTCACTCAAATCATTTTGTTTTTTGCTAACTATCTTTTGTTTCTAAATTGAGTCCCCTGAAGGGCACTGAGTCCTCTGCTTGACCACATCTGAATTTGAATACAGAAATTTCCTCAAATGTGCATTTTCTTGGGGTAAACTATGGATTACTTGAGAGTATAGGATTAGAACCGTTAAACTTAGGGTCATCAGAGTTAGTTATTGGTTTTGATTAATTTTAATTGGGCTAACTTCGGTTGGGCTTAACTATCTTGCTTATCTTTCATGGGCCCTTAATGATTTCGCCTATCCACCAAATGCGAATGATCCAAATGTGTTGGAAGTTCCAAGACTCACTAATTTGTCTAAACTGAAACCTCGCTAGTATAAGAATTAGGCCACATAACGATTGGTGTACTTTGTAGATAGAGATAATCATGTGCAGACCTTGCCCTGATTTTATAAGGCGCAATCTAAAAAAAATAAAGACCGGTAAACAAACTTAACATAACGCGTTTAACTCTAATCTAAAGAAATATTTTTGAAAAATTGACCGAAAATATTTTTCTAAAAAGTAGGCCGCAAACACATGCTTGGCTTGCTTGGCCTCAATGCTACCACTGATCTTGTGATCAATTAGTTACATCCGGATGCAAAATTCAATCAAAGATAGTAAGCTGCGTTAAAATATAATTATGGTATTTCCGATAAACAAAACTATAGTGTTTTAATAGATATACTAACAAGTGTGCCATGTTCGTATATGTGTCAAAATTAATTCAAGCAAGTGAAGTCATCAATCATGATCTCTAACCTTAAAAATATTTTTTAGAGAAATTATTAAGTTATCTACATTAACAAAAGAAAACATGTAAGTATGACATGTTCATATGTAGTGTAAAGAGATGATTGGTGATTATGAAAACATGTTCATAAGTAGTGTTGAACTATGTAATGCGATAAAGTGTAGCTTACATTGCAAGCAAAAGAACATGTAAAGATCTATAATTCACTACTCCACACTCTCTCACTCTATCTTGCGAGTAAAGGTTTTTTGAGAAGTTGTGGGCTTTTTGTTTGTCTATGCATGTTAAGAGTGGAGCCTACGCACGTGATGGTAACATGTGCCATCCAACCAATCTCCATTACTTATATAATTTGTCGTAATTAAAGGTGCAAAATTCATAATTGTATGCTTCTTTGTTCTGTCATTCCTTTATGTTTAAGTTGATAGACATTGCGTGTTTTGCGCGTATCAGTCATCAATAATCACATATCTGAGTTCGTACCGGACATTTATTCGGTTTAGCTGTCTTCTTGATGTAAGTCAAATTATATATATATATATAACTATATTTTCTTTTCAACAAATTAGCTAAAGACATTGTGAATGCATTAGTACAAAATTACAAATCAACAACGCTGGTGATTATAATTATCTGACTGATTTATCATTTTTAAAATTGGAAAGCTATTAATTTATAGAAGTTTTTAATCTATTTTATTATATTTATAAATTTAGTTAACTTCAAATATATTGCTATCCTTAAAAACAAAATATATGTTTTTAAATATTTTAGTATGGGTGATTCCATGTCCCAGTTTTAAATTTGTTTAACAGGTGATTTGGATTTCAGATATTCATCTTTCCATGTCATAACATCAACCTGTTTTAAGCATGATAACTATTCCCAACGGATTGTTCTGTTATACTCTCAAAATGTTTCTAAGAAATGCAGATTAATTTTTTTTTTTAGTCTGTTAATATACTTCTTTAAACATTTTTTGTCTTCTAATATTATATTTGTTAATTACATTCGGTCAAGTAAAACTTTCTAACAAATTTCCATCTATAGGGTTAGGTGAAGGAATAATAAGAAATGGCTCTCTCGACAACAGGCAAGTGTCAAATTGTCGATGACATTATCAAATGAATGAATAAACGATGGTGGTATCTTTATCTACCAATCGCAAGGCCATCATCGACACAACTTTTTACCAGAACAACCAAAAAAACGTAAACTACCTAAGGTAAAAACTCAGAAGTGTGGTCTAAGGTGAAGCTACTCGGTTATATAAATACTTCGACGTTTTTTCTTTTTTCTTTTAAGTTATAGAATCTTAAAGAAAGACTTGAATATACGAGGAAACAAGAGAAGGGTCCCATGTGGTTGTATGGTTGGGAATAGAAGCTGCAACCAATAATATTTTTATTTACTGAAACAAGCAAAATTGTATAAATAAAGAGAAAAAAGGAGACAAAAAGCTTAAGTCACGACTCACGACCCCAAAAATACTAAATAATGTCGTTTTTGCAGCATTTACAAATGATTTTGATATGGTGATAATGTTATTGTCACCGAAATCAGAGTGGACTCCACCACCCACCCAGCTAAAAAAGAAAACAAGATCACGAGAAGCAATAATAAAGAGAGAAAATATATTCATTGATTCAAATTATTTAGTCAAGATTTGTGTCCAATTCCAGAGAGTCTCGTGGAGTACATCTGTACATGTGATGCATGTTTATTTTTCGGTGTCGAATACCATTAAACCCTCTCTGTATATTCTTATTCGCGATGCTGTTTTTTAATATTTTTTTATGAATTAAAACACGAATGAACTCAATTTATGAATTAAGACCCTATAGGATGGTATTGTTTATTTAAAATGTTTTCATCATCTTAGCTCACATAAATATCTTTATATAAGGTTACTAGAGTGCGACTCAAAGATATATATATATATATATAGAAATATGTTAAATGGAACTAATTCTCTTGATTAAAAAAATCGATATGAGATAAAGTTGAAAAACTAATCGGTATTTCGTTTAGCCGTATCCGAAATCCTAAATCTAAATTAAAAGAAGACTTAAACTCAAACCGAACTAATATGTTACAATGTGCTAATTAACAATCACTTTTGAGTGAAACTCCGTTTATTTTTAAACTAAATCTATTTTTCGTTTTTTTTTTTAACAACAGTTCCATAATATTATATATTAAACTGAATTTAAATATAATATAAGTCCTGGTTTTTTTTTAAAAAGCTTAAAATTAATATCTCGAAAACAATTATTAACACACAACTACAAAACTAAACGAACAATAACCATAAAATGAATAAAATTTTGGAAGGAGGGAAACAACAACTAGTCGAGAAAGTGGCAAGTGAGCTTTACTGAACCAATTATTATTTTTAATTGTGTTCTTCTTTTCTTTGGGATCGACTTTTTTGTATTATATTAATTAACAGAGAAAGACACGAAAGCATGTCATGCACGTATTCTGGCCCCGGAATAAAAGATCCATCCATCCACAATTATATATGTATTTTTGGGTCATACATTACGGTGTATGTATTGTAATATTTCCTTGTTAAAGATATATGAAAAATGATCTAATCGTATTATCAAACTAAATTATAGAGTCTTTTCGAGATTTAAGGGTGACCAACGATAATGGAGTATAGGAGTTAAAACTTAAAACTAAAGCATGGTCAATGATGAATATTAGTGTTGGCTAGTTTTGGACTTTAGTAGTCGTTAAGTTCTTATAGTGATAAGTCAACTTAAGTAGGAAACGGTAGATGTTGTANTTTCTTTTTGGGAAAAAAAAAAAAAAAAAAAAAAGAGATTATTGCAGATATTTTTGGGGGAAAATTAAGATCAAAGTTTTCTTTATGCTTCACTTGTTTTATTTGCGGAAATGTGTTGTTTGATTTCGTAAAGTTTGTGGGAAACCAATCATACACACATTCATCCTCTCGTCAGCATAATCCAACTCAATATTTTAATTATTTTAGGAATGAAAAATTTAAGTCACACTCACACGCTATGGAAAAATCTATATTTATTTTGGATGGATTATGCCAAAATTAATGTCCATCATGTGTATATAATTCTTTTTTGTTGGAATGTATTATTGGACAAGAAAAGATTGTCATAAAAAACCACTGATGATAGTCACAAGACTCACAGTGCATTGTTATTTCACTGTTGAAAATTTGGTAGCTGTTAAGTTTAGGAAATTTACATTGACTATAAGTAGAGGTGTCAATTTGGACTTTCGTCCGCGGGCATGTCCATATCCGTATGAAGCGGCGCGGACATGGTCAAACCCAAATACAAAGCGGACGAATATGGACTAAGTCCAAATATGTCCGCGGACAAAGCGGACAAGACAGTATAAATATAAGACTCTATAAAATATAAATATATATAGGATATAAATCCATTGTATTATTGTTGATGTATTGTTTTTTGCTATGATCAATCTTTTAAAATATCTTTATAATAAAGAAGGGTTCCCTTCATCAACTATTCACGAGAGGCTGCCATGTGTCTCTTTTTAGTATTTAGTTTTCATTTTAGTCCCTCTCCATTTATTTTTTCTATTATTATCTATTAACTTTCAATAATTACATCAAAAATAAATTTGTGTTTTAAACAAAAGAAAAATTGATATTAGGGAAAAATCTTGATAATTCTAACAAACACCACTATTAAAACACTATTTTACAAAACTACCTGTTTTAATATATTTGCAAAATTACCACTTATTATCAAGATTTTTTTCATAACTAAAAAAATTGTTAGGGTTTTGGGATCGATCCTAAACCCTATATATAGTTTTAAAAATGTACACAAAATGGTAGTTTTGAAATTGCTCAAATATAATTTGTTTCACACAAATAATAAATACAATTTCTTATTATGTAATTAATATATAAAAAATAATTTTTCAAATACATATAAAAAATGCATTGAAACTTATAAAAACTTATAGATCGAAATTTCAATGAACAACACATTTTTTCATGATATTATATGAGAGTTTCAACATATATCAATATATATACAGTTTTTTTTTTTGCACCCATCAATATATTCTTATATTATATTTTCTAATATAATATGTTGTATCATATTCTTAAAATGTAACAAATTTTAAATCCGCGCAAGACGCGGACCATCCCCTAGTACTATATATTCAAATGGACAACATTATTCTAACTTCTAATCGGTTTATTCGATCAAAATCAATATAGAATGTTGATTGAGTCGGTAAAAACACTATTTTTTAAAAAAGTAGAAAATGATTAAAATCGTTATAAAAATAAATATATATTAATGTTGTGTTACTATATATAAAAATATATATAGAACAACTAATTTTACAAAAAGAAAGTAATTTATTGTACACTGTTTTTTATGTATAAAATGGATTTAGCGAGAAAATTGATGAACAAATTGACGGATCCAAAACAAAGAAGAGATTCGTAAAAAAAAAAAAAGATCATATAAATATTTTGAAGAATTTCATATAGGTTTATACCATCCAATTAGATATTTAGGTATATATGAAAACAATATTTTCATACATAATTACAGGTAATCTGAATTTTTAACATTTAACTAATCTCTATAAAGTAAGTATAGTCGTTAAGTAATTTGCTCTCCAAATCTTCTAATGAATCTAAAATATAATACCACTAAGATTAATTAATTGAAATTTATTAAACAATTAAACCATTGCGAAAAAATTAATTCCTGAAATAGAGCTACAAAATTACTTCTCCTTAGGACCTTAGATATGAGTATTATTTGTTCACTAGGTTAAATATGAGGACATTTTCCTATCAGTCTTTGTCTTGTGATATCTCAAGCTTATAAATATGTCTTAGTCGGGATAATGTCTGATCTGTCACAGCTTAAGCAATCGCCGGTACAACTTCGCCGAAAATTATTTTAGAGATAAAACTTTACCATGNTTTTTTTTTTTTTTTTTTTTTTTTTTTTGGGTTTATCATAATTTAACTTTGATTAAAGTAGTGGGGAATATGGGGGCCTGTGGAATAACTTGTACGCGAAGAATCACATCTCGTTCCCCTGTTATGCCAAGTGGATATTACATGGGCCAAATGTCATCATACAGTACTCAGCTAATTAAACCACGACACGTGTATATGCCACGTCAAACCATCGTGCAAAGCAGTTGAAACAATGTTGATTCCATTTCGTTTCGGCACCGTTACAGAATGTTATTATAAAAAAAAAAAAACCCAACGGCAAAATATTTAACTTCCTATGGGCAAAAGCGTCTTTTTATTCAGCCGGATGAAAGTACCATAACACCTAGATAAACGCGCTTTCCACGACGGTATGTGATACTGTAACTTCGTAGCTAATTACCATAATATCCCTGTCTCTATCAATGTTATAATTATTTGTTTTTTGTAACGGTTTTTTTTTTATTAATCGTAATTTAAATCACGAAAATGTACGATGTACTTAAAGAAGAGTCGCGATTTGTGTTGGTACCTTAAATAACAAAAAAGAAAAAAAAAAAACATTGAATACATAACACAATTAAAAAAACTCGTGTAATACACGCTTTCACATTAAATGCTCTACTACTACAAAAGGGATATAATCAAATAAAGAGGGTAATAAAGTAAATCACAGAACGGCACGTGCCTTTATAATGACGGTTTTAGCCCCTGTCATGTGGCTAGTCAACTCGCTATTTTCAAACAGATATTCTTTAGGAAGTGAGTGGGTCCCACAAAGTTACTTGTCATTACCCTTATTAGTAGGACCCACTCTCACTCTCCTCATACGCTGTATCAAAGGCGCGTGGGGTACATAGGCGCGTGAAGTCGAAACAACCTCTCTTCTTCTTCTTCTTCCTCTACAAATACCTCTCACTCTGTTTCCCTCCTTTTCTATGGTTTTCTTCTGGGTCCCTGAGATTTCTCATTATTGAAACTTCACAAAGCCGCAACCTCCTTCGCTTATTAAAAGTGCTCTTTTCTTGTGAGGAATCAGTTGAGGAGAAGTATGGATCCTAGTAGCGTAATCGATGATGCTGAGTTTTGGCTTCCGTCGGAGTTTCTCACTGATGATGATTTTCTCTTTGAGAAGGAGAATCACGGTGGTCTTGGTTTTGGGTCTAGCGTTAAACCAGTCGGTGGTGCTCAGAAGAACTTCTTAGACGGATTGACTAAGCGGATGGTTCCATCGACTCTGGAAGATGATATCTTTTGCGGTAATCAAGCTTTTCCGTCCAGGAACGAGTCCAAGGTAGACCGATTGATCTCTCATCGTCTCTCTGTTTTTTAGATTTGAACTTTTTTTTTTTTGTTTATTTCGTTTTGTAACTGTTTTTTTAATTTATTGGTTATGGTTGTTTTAGGCGTGGGTTACGCCGCAATCGACTCTGTGTGGGGCCGGAATCGGATGTGCTTGCCGGAATCAGCGGTCGCGAGTTTCATCTCCGGCTGCGACATGGGATTTGTACTGCTCGGCGGCGGAAGAATTGGGGAGGATGAATATCAACAACAACAACGACAGAGGAATTCTCGAACATCCCCGAAAACTCTCCTCCGTCGCTGCCGTTAAAAACCCTAACAATGGGTCTGGTTACTACAGTCACCAGTCTCTCCAGTACCAGAAACGTCAAGCTCTTCAAGTAAATCACTCTCTTCTTCAACATTTGATTTTCCAAGTTTTTTATAATATTATACTCATTTTTTGTCTTCTTGTTACAGTTTCAACAACTAAAGCAACAGCAGTTGATGAAACTCCATCGCCAATCGTTGCTTCAAAACAGAGCAGGAAAAATCAACAGCAGCAAAAATGGTGGTCCTCCTGTACCTGCATGGCCCAATCAGCTTCCGAGGCGTGATGGTTCCGGTATGAGAGCGGTTTTCATCGGAGATCAAACCGCTAAACGTGGCTCAACCGGGACCGGAGTCTTCTTGCCTCGACGCGTTAACCATAACAATACTTCCCCTGCAGCCACCAAGTCGAGTAAGTATTGAAAGAATTCATTTCCCAAAATGTCCAATTTTGGTTTTGATGTTTTCTGGTTTTGATTGTTTACTGTTTGGTTTTTGTAGCTATTTCGACGGTTTTGATTCCGGCACGAGTTGCTCAGGTCCTGAACCTGAATTTAGACGAGTCCGTGGTCCACCCAAATCTAAACGGTAAACCAATTTCGAACAAAACCCATTTCTCAAGAGATTATTTTAAAGTTAATTGAGAAATCAATTTAATAATAATTTTGGTTGATTTAACAGATGTGACATGGGGACATAGAAGTAACAATGGTGGATTCACGAGCCAGATGAAGACGGAGCAGCCAGTTTACGAGACTCTGTTACCACAGGACTGGGCTTATTGAGAGACGGTAGCTTTTTGGGTGTTTTGGTTTGTAGGAGTGAAGAAGATTTTGTGGGTTTTGGAGAAGGAATAGTGACAGGTAGTGAAGAATAGTGGAAAAGGGTTAGAGTTTGTTTACATAGAAGATTTGAAGGAAGAAAGGTGATGAAGGTTGTGGAGAAGACGAGGTTTTGGATCGTTTTAACCACCATTGATGATATGGCTAATAAAGATATTTGTTTCTTTTTGGTTTTTGCTGGGAAAATAATGGTATCAGTCTGTCACAGCACTGTTGCTTTAATGTTCCTTCTATTCTCTCCCTCTCTTTTGTTTTCTAGTCATAAAACGCTTAACCAGAGGGAAGTATCCCGTGCAAAATAAAATCATTTGTTACCTATTTTTTGTTTGCCGTTTTGATGGTTACATAATATTATAATCTCTGCATGCGTAAATCATAATTTGATGTTAGTAGAAAAATAAATTATTAGTAATGTATTGTTTGTAACACAAAAAAATCCAAAAGCCAAAATGGTAAAATAATAGATCACGATTGTAGTGCTAGTGTAATCACCGTCTCGATTCGAATCTATCTAAATACATGAGATTAGTGCTAGTGAAATCACCATCTCGATTCGAATCTATTTTAATAGATAAGATTGCTAATAGAATCTATCTCACAATGGTAATAAACTGCAAAGGGGAAGAAGTTGGTAACCCATAGATTAATACTAGTACATCATGGCATTGAAGCTAGTATTATAAGATGAGTAATTAATTAAAGGAGTGCACCAACAGTTTGAGAATTGAGGAATTGTGGAGCAACGTGCGGACTTTGTCCTAACCCATTTACTCTTACAAAGACAAATATATTGTCATCACATTTAATTATTCGCAATTTTTATAATTTCGAAAGTTTTTGAGTTAATGGCAGCTGTTTTCTTTGTTGTCTTGGTTTTCTCGGGTGGCTTTTCCCAACGACTAGTACGATGTCATAATGTCTTGTGTTTATATACTACAACCATGTCGAATGTTTAATTAGTGTTTTAGATTCTTTCTCTTTTGTGTCAATATTTACTGTGTTTTAAAGACACTAGAGTGTGTCAATTTTCATGTACGAACGCATGACATGTTGATTTCCAAATTTCTTACATCCCCCCAAAAATACATTCATTAGAGTTTTTCCACAACCAAGCTTTGTCTTTTTTTTGTCCATTAGAAATTTAGAATGATGTGCTTTTAATATATGTGTTGGTGATGCTCAGTTTTTTTTTTTTTTTTTTTCAACAACAATAATATATATTGACCTGGTCTTGAACTTAGACGGTGTCACAATGACCGTACTAGCACAAACCTAATAGCTACAAGTCCTGTGATCCGTTGTTATATTAATAACCTTTAGAAATTAACTGTTAATATACAACAAAGAAACATTGATTTCAAAACACATTAAAAAATCAATTATGAAGAGTTAGTATCTCATTTCTACAAACACAATTGTCTTTTTACAAATTATAGTAGAACGAGGAGATGAACAAGCAAATTTATGCGAGTTCCTACAACTCAGTATGAGTAAGTACTATTCCAGGTAATGATTTTTCTTTTTATTCTGCTATGAACATTCTAAGTAAAAAAATTTGAGCTAAATGGGTAGCATTAATTTAGAATTAGTACCAAAAAAATAAAAAAAAATCATCCAAGACTTTTAACATTTTTTTAAAAAATTGTTCTTTGCCTTCCCAATCTGGAGAATAAACCAAATAGCAATTCATCTTGCTCCAGTTCTAAATACAATACTCTAATCTTAAGAGTCAGGTAACCAAGACAAACATTAAACCAGCTAATATATTTCCAACTTCTTTAGTCTTGGCCAAAACCACTTAGCCTGTTAGAGCTTAGCCGGTTCGACCAAATCTGACGTCCGGTTGAATGTTCACCCGGACCGTTTAGATTGTCAAACCATTTTTATTGTCTGTGTGTGACGGAGTAGGGACCCACATATTGATGTTGGTATTCTGAAATTTGACTGCTTTACGCGGTTCGTTCGTTGTGTTCATGATTATTGTAATTGTTTTTTCTTTTTTTTTTTTGTAACCAGTTTTTTCTTTTTTTGGGGACTAAAATGATTGTAATTGCTTGGATAAAAAGGTAATGAAATGCACTTGCATTTTCACATGACTCCGCATTCATGGCAATTTCCTCTTTTTCTATATAAATCACATTAAAGAACCACTACAATATGATTATTTTAGAGGCAAAATAACCCTTGAATTCATGCATGTTGGTCTTTGTATTCACATTTAGTTTTCTTGATTTACAATCTCAAAGTTTAAAGTAGGGCTGGGATTTTTGTCTGAACCGATTTGTCCGAACCGAACCGAACCGAGATTCGGACAAATCGGTTCGGTTATTATTTTGCTTTGATAACCGATTGGTAACAAATTTAATTACAATCGGTTAACCGTTCGGTTCGGTTCGGTTATCACATAACCGAACGGTTAACCGAATAATTAATTTTTATCTAACCTAAACCTAATTCCCTAATTAACTTCTTCTTTCTCTCCGCCTCTCACCTTCTTCTACTTTTTCTTCTTCATTCTTGCTCAATTTCTCTGTCTTTTTACTCTTTGTTTCTCCTCTCTAATTATATTCAGATATCTTCCAATCTTAGTTCTTTGCTCATTTTTTGGATTTAATCAGAATTTTGATTTGTGTGAATCTGAGTAGTCAAATTTGTGTCGATGTTAGAATCCATCTAAGTACTAAGTCTCTGTGTAGTTGGGTATTGTAGTTTATGTTTACTCTCATGTTTCTGTTTTAGATAAGTAAATGGATATGTTGTGTTTTTGGGACCGAATCCATGAAATTTTGCAGATGAATGATGAACGATGATGATGATTTTGTGTTGATTCGGTTTATTTCGGTTTTTCGGTTAAAACCGAACCGAACCGATTTCCGAACCGAACCGAACCGATGCTTGGTTCGGTTAGTTTTGGTGGATTTTGAAATTTCCGAACTATCCGAAAAACCGAAAACCCGACCCGATCCGAACCGAATTAACCGAATTCTCAGCCCTAGTTTAAAGTATCTTTTGTAGTTTGTACTATACTCCAAAAATACCGAACATAAGCAAAATGTAAAACCTAAAAGGATATCAAATGCCAATAAATGGACAGATCTAAGATCTAACATTTGGATCTGTCAAGTATTAGACATAAACAAAAAACAATACGTTCATCAATACTTTCTTTAATGTCTGATATATCAACTACAAACCTAAAAATCAACCCACAAAACAACCAAAATAGTAATTTTTTAATTCAAAAATGTGGAGCTTCCTCCGATTTTTATTTTTTAATGTTGATAACATTTTTAAGCCCCTTTATTTTAATTTGAAATTAGGTTGGTCACTTGGAATGACCAAGATATTCCCAAGGAGACATCCATACAATATATAGCGTTTTTTGTATAATCAAGGAATCTGCTATATGGGTTTTTTTAGTTTTTCTTTATCATATATCTTTAGGTGTTAAAGTGAAAAATGCTTATTATATTATGAAAGAGAGTTCTGGTTCTAAAAACAAGAGATGATATTATGAATAAGATTATTTATTCCATGTATTTTTTTTTTTTTTTTGTTATTTGGAGATTTTAATATAGGAAAATGTCAGTAACGTAAATGATATGCAGTGACGCACCTGGTTGTCTACATTATGTATAGGAGGATGTATAAATTGTTTTCGAAATAAGACATAATAAAACAATTTTGGAAATTAATTTAATACTAATAAGATTGATACATTCAAAGGTAGTAAATGTTTTCTTTTCTTATTAAATAGTAAATCCCAAATTATTTTAGAATAAAAACTAAAATGCTTTCATATCTACATATTATTTGTGAAAATAGTATAAGTGACAACTTGAAGATCTGTCACAATTTGACTTTGTGGATATATGTATATACTAATATTATTGTACCTATAATGTACAAACAAAAACGACACCAAATTTTTGCTACAACTTTAGACTCTATGTTTTCAATTTAATTATAGTCTTAGATGATAAACATTTTTTAAATACAATTTATTGTTATTGTTTTCTTCTATTTGTTGTTTAATAATATCATTCAACTTTTCAATCTTTTATTAAAACGAATAACTGAATATAGAAGAAAAATAAAAACTCTAGGTTGAGGAGCCTAAGAAGAAAATAAGAGAGGAACCAACACAAAAGAGTAGTAATAATATTAGAAGAGGAAGAAACAAAAAAACCAAAATTTCATGATGTTTATACATTGGTGATAATCTGATTCAATTATACATCATTGTATACATTTATAAGAATTATGTTTTGTGATTCTGTGTTACAAAAAAGATAATTGGAACTAACTGCTATGACTGTGAATAATTAGACAGTTATTCCCTAGATATATATTATAGGACTTATGTTTTTTTTTTCTTTCTTTTTTTTCGCTATTGGATTTTGCTAAAGAGTTAAAAGCTTTTTGAATATATTTGAACATCACAGATATATTGTTCAATTAAAAAAATATCGTTGTATTTACCGTGTATAAACGAAGATGACACCAGATTAGCTAAAACTTGAAACTTTTTTCTTTTTCAATTCACATATAATCTTAGATGATGGCATTTTAATACAATTTATTGTTATTTGAGTTTAACTTGAGATATATTGTTTTTGTTTACTCCTCAAATTTTTGTTATCATGAAATATTATTAGCATAATATTTGTTGGTAATGGGTTATCATAGTGTGATAATAATATTATTCTCCTTTAAATATATTTTTTTCCTCGGTCACTTCTTTTGGGTTTAACTCTCATGATTAAGAGTTTTGTGTTTCATGGTCGTCTAAAGAATTTCCATAACAGGTTATGAGTCACTAAATATGAATGAATTTTTTTCATTATTTATTTTGGATTTCCCTTTTTCAGTCAATATTGTTTCTCCTTTGTATTTAAATTTAAATGCATAGGGAAAAAAAATTGAGTAAAATTGCTTGGTCTTCACATGGAAAATTTTAAACAGTCAAACATATTTGCTCAACTAACAACCACCAACTCATCACCAAATTTTCGTTTTATTTTTTGTGTTGTACAAATTTCATATCCAAAATTTTCTTATTCCAAAACTGATCGTGGTGTTTATATATACATTACTATCAGGTGGTTTGTATTGTTTATTCTTTGAGTTATCAACATTAGATCAGATTGTTAAAGATTGAAGCTCACAATTACATTTACTAAGTGTAACTGATAAATTTTTCCATTCATACCGAATATAACAATCTTGTTTCCATGGCTAAACCCAAGATAACATTTTTAATTATATGGGCTATTATTATATTATTACAGCCCGTTAAACATTACAAACCCACTAAGATTTGGCAAGAGCCGCAAAATTTACCGTTCAATAAATTATTGGGTCTCCCATATGTTAACTGATTACTTATGCAATTCTAGTTTTTTTTTTTGGGTCAATAATTGTCAATATTATATATACTAGTTTTGAATTCATACGATAACACTGTAACAACACTTCCACAAATCGCTAAACTATAATTTCTGGTCACGTAAATCTTAGTCATCTTCATAATTTTATTTTATTTTATTGCAAATAATATTATAAGCTTTTTAAAATAATATCTTATAAAGTTTTACCTTTATACCCTATGTGAGACAAAAATGAAATCAATTTTGGTTTAATTTCAATTCGGTTTGATGTAATTGTATCTTAGAGTATACACAAACAATAATAAATCTTTTATATGTTATAATGAATATATCATTTAATATAATCACAAATATTAATTACTTCTTTCCGACTCGATATCTCGTCGTTACTGTTTGGTATCGTTGTGACAAGGATTAGTTCGGATTCGCTCCTTGTTCCTACTAAACAGATTGGTCGAAATCCGATATTCCCAAGGGCTTCTATTTAGGCGTTTCCAAGACGTATAAAATCTTTTCGACTTCGCTGTTTATTAAAAATCATTCAAAAAGTAAATGTATTATGTGTTATGTCTTGTTGATTTAGTAACCGAGGTTCTTTTTTCGTGAGGTAGCAATTATTTGCACTAGGAGATTCCAAGTGTTTGTGATTGGTGACCCAAAATATGGGTCTTCAGTTGAAGATTTTTCTTTAACTTGCAAACTGTTTACTTGTTTTTTTTGGATTATGGTATAAACTCTCGCTCTTCTGGTTTATGCCCAAGTTCTCTCTCCTTATATTTAGCCTTCGTATTGTTTTTTTGAAAAGTGTCTATCAGGGCATCTCCAACCATTGCACCAAATTTGGTGTGATTTTCACACCAAATTTGGTGTAATGGTGTATTTCATCTCCAACCACAACAACAAATATCACACCAAAAAAAAGATTCCTTATTATTATATTATTAAATTTGAATTATTTTTTTTAATAATTTTGATAAATACTATTATTCTTCAAACTGATTAATTATAAGTTAAACATAATATTACAATAGATAAATTGAAAATAGTAGAAAAATAAATTACATCGTCTTAATCTTCAGAATTAGTGTATTCGGACCACAAATGTTCGATTAATGCATTTCGAAGTTCAATATGAGCATCACGGTCCCTAATTTGTCTATGTCGAGCTAAAAATGCTTGAAATCGAGCATCATCATCACCCACCATCTCAACTTCTGCAGTTGGAATATCGGCTCTTTCTTCAATTATTGCATCGATATCACGTTCATCCTCTATGATCATATTATGCATTATGATACAAGTTGTCATTATATCATGTAAAACTTTCTTACTCCACATCCGAGAGGGTCCGGCCACAATTGCGAATCTTGACTGCAATACTCCAAATGCACGTTCCACATCCTTTCTACATGATTCTTGCTTCTTCGCAAATAACTTATTTTTTGGACCACGTGGGTCGTGAATTGTTTGAACAAGAGTGGATGTTATTCGAACAAGTTCATGTCAAATACAAATCATTAAAATTCGATCATGTGTGGCCTATTCTTAAAGGTATTGAGAAATTTTCAAATGATCACACTAGTAGAACCCCTACATTTCAAGAAAGAGGTCGTAATGTTATGTCATCTCCGTCATTCCAAGATGAGTCATC
>OVAF01000303.1:0-48373 GCA_900406245.1 Odontarrhena argentea | reverse complement strand
TACGCAAATTTATCAACATTCAAATTAACAAATGGATAAACAAAATAATAACTTTATATACCCGCGTATCACGCGGGCAGACATCTAGTTTAATGTATACATCACTTATAAATGATACAAAAAGGTTTAAAATCATTTAGAAAAGTGATGTTGCGATGGATGATGTAAACGTGTTATATCACTTTTAAACAAGTGATGTGAATATATACATCGATTGTTATATGATATAATTGTGTGTCGTTTGTAATAAACGATGTTAAGTTTTGTATCATTTTGTGTAAATGATGTTAGTAATAGCAACATTTATAATAACCGATGTAAATTACTGATGCTAAAAAAGTACTGATGTTAATTTTTTTTATATAGATATTATGTAGATTTATTATGTTATTAATTAGTTTTTTTTTGTTGGAATGTTAATAATTAGTTAATTTTATATAGCAAATTTTTTTGAATATTTGTTAAGATCTTAATAAGATTTTTATTGATTTATCACGTTTACAACATATATGACATTTACAATTATTAAAAAAATATTGATATGAACTAATTAAAAATTGAAACACACTTTGACATAAAATAGGAAAAGAAAAAAAACATCTCAAACACATCTTGATTTTGGTACATCCATGTTTCTTCTTTACGGTTGTTTCTCGAGAAAAAGGCATTTTCTCCCTCAAGTAATCCGTCTCGTATGAATCGGTCACTATTATCATTTTGGATTCTTCATCTATCCTACAAAAGAACATGAATCATCATCATATATCCTAAAGGAAGATTTAATAAACAAATTTTTAGATTAAAAATAAATTGTAATCTTTTGAAAACTCTTGAACCTTTTTCTTCACATTAGAATAACCATTTGTAAGTAAATTTAACATGAAGAATTTTTTTACCTTACCTTTACTCCCCTTCTCCATATCGTATATAAAATTGCACAATTCCTAATGATTCATCCTTCATCCATTAACAACCTCAACCTGTATTATAAGTTTTATAAG
The DNA here is from genome assembly GCA_900406245.1 of Odontarrhena argentea. Lineage (NCBI taxonomy): Eukaryota > Viridiplantae > Streptophyta > Magnoliopsida > Brassicales > Brassicaceae > Odontarrhena > Odontarrhena argentea. The sequence continues at coordinate 47,372 of OVAF01000303.1, read as the reverse complement.
TGTATAAACCTAAATAATATAAAACGAACAAAAAGTGAAAGAAGTTATGATATATGGTTTTCAAGGTTTGAGAAGAAGGAGAATGTTCAAGAAATAAAAAGAAAAAAAATTTAAAGATGCTTGTTTTAAATTGTGACGTGAAAGAAGGAATATGGGTGAGGAGAAAAAAGAAAGCTATTAATTAGTTGATTTGGAGAATCAACCGATATATTAAACAAGGAAATCACCAAACTTGTTTTTTATTTATTAGCCAAATTTTTTTTTTTTTCGGGCAGGCCATATATATATTTCTACAAAGGAAATTCACAATATCTGCTATTTAAAAACAGAAAGTAAGGGATATCCCAAAATTCTAAGTTTGTGAATAATAATTTCAAATATGATATATGCATGTATTATATATTTTTTTTTTCCAGCTATTATTCATTGTTAGAAATTTTAAAACTAATACAAAGTCTATTTTTAATAAGAAAGATAATATTTCTTTAGGTAAGTAAAAAAATTTCATACATATAATACACTTAATTATATATATGTATACATTAATTCAAAATTGCAAATCTGTTTAACTTCTTGTTAATTATTTTTATATCATTAATAAAAAAATAACATCAGTTTTAATCTGATGTGAAACTTGTATCATTTTTATAAGTAATACTAACAAAAAGTAATAAATACATCAATTATCTACTTGATGTATGTTCCATATTTTAATATCAGTTTTACTAAAGTGATGCAAACTAATAAACATTGAATCAATTCTATTTAAATGATGTCAAACTAATTTATTATACATCATTTTTTATAATTGATGTTATATCCTGTACTTTTGTGTCATTTATAAATAAATGCTTTAAAATAATATCACTTAAACTTGTGATCCAACTTAAGTGATACAAATCACTCTATTTTTTGTAGTGTGAGTGCATGATAATTCCAACGCAAAGTTTGTGAAGTTGTTTTAATCTAATACTAAATCACTAATGGAGTTAAAATAAGATCTAGGCATCTAGGAAAGTTTAGGATCTAGTGATATTAATTTCGAATAGCACAATTTGACTTTTATTATTTACTACTTTTATTCCGTTTTTGTTTCTTGGATCGTGTCATTTGCTGGTTGTAAACTTGTTACGCATGCAATAGCATTCTTTGGTTTTTTTTTTTGTCAATAACATATAATATATATTAAAATGAATTCGAACCTAGACAGTAATACAATAACAACATTAACACAAATCGATAGACTACAAGGCGATGAACTCTGGCTTTGTTTCAAGACAAATTGTCTTGTTTAGTTTTCATTGAATTTGCACGATCTCATTTTGCATATGCCCATTTAGAAATTGCCTATGCCCATTTACAAATTACTTTTTTGAAAAAATAATCCTCAAATATTTTTTGTTTTGTAAGCAAAAAAAAGAGATCAGAGTTTTCCGGTTTAATTAAAGATACTACTACTTAAGAAAAGTTTCACATTTACAAAATTTAGCAAAGGTTACTAAATTATTGATAAACATTTTTTAAGCTTGAACCTTTAACAAAAACATAGAGTTTTTGTATTTTAAAATTTATAGGATTTTGGTTTGAAACCAAAACACAAAATGTAATTTTGATAATTACCTTTTGGGACCCCTTACCTTTTTCCTAAGTAAACAACTAATTTTAGAATTTCTTGGTTATGTAAATATTTTTTGTTTTGTAAGCAAAAAAAAGAGATCAGACTTTTCCGGTTTAATTAAAGATACTACTACTTAAGAAAAGTTTCACATTTACAAAATTTAGCAAAGCTTACTAAATTATTGATAAACATTTTTTAAGCTTGAACCTTTAACAAAAACACAGAGTTTTTGTATTTTAAAATTTTATAGGATTTTGGTTTGAAACCAAAACCAAAATGTAATTTTGATAATTACCTTTTTCCTAAGTAAACAACTAATTTTAGAATTTCTTGGTTATGTAAAGTTAGAACTAGGGTATATACATGGGTCGTTGTACGTACCACCTAACCAATTCTGGATTAAAAACAATTTTCAGTACAAAGTATTTGGCAAATCCATCACTTCTAAACCTCACGACCAAATTAATAGTCTAAAACTAAAAGTAGGGGTCAAATTTTGCAAAATATTTATAGATCGAGATCATTTAGGGAGATTTGATGCTTTTTTAACAACTCAAGATTTGAATCATATTTCATAAGTAAAGTATCTATATCAACCTCAATCCAATTTCTAAATCGAAATCAACACTCCCCAAACAATAACAATGTATATTATAAAACCATAATAAGAGCTCTAGTAAAAAATAATACCAAAGTTCAATTTAGAAAACTAACGACTTACATAACATCAAGCGTAATTACATAACCCATAGACACAAAACTCACCATCCAAACAACTATGGTTACACTCTCCACAATGCCTCTTATCATAATCCAAGTAAACACATTCTCCTCTACAGCATGCCTGCGTAAACATGCATTGGTTCTTACATGCGCCGCAATTATCATCATCGTAGGCCACATCAATACATTTGTTGTTACAACACGCCATGGTTGAGTTGTTCGTTCCTTGACTCTTGCATATCTCCTCGCTCTTGTTGCAATGATCCGCAGCTTTAGGGTTACGACCGTTCTTCGAGTTTTGCGCTAGGAAACGGCTCACTCTAGAAGGCTTCTTCGTGATGAGAGTAATTTGCGTTTGTGTTTGCATTTGCGTTTCTGTTTTGTTGTTACTAATGAATATTGTACAAGTTGATACAATGATGGTTATAATGGTTATGGCTAATGTTAGAGATATTGCCAAGATGATATTCTTAAGCCCCATCGCGACTTTTTGTTGCTAGAGAGAGAAAGAGATAGAGATTTGGGGAAGTGAAATGTACGTGAAGGAAGAAGGATTTAGAGTTTATATAAAGTTTTACGAGTTGTTTATTTCGTACTATTACATGTGATGAAATGAGTAGAGTACGTTCAAATAATTCTTCATAAATGTTTGAATATTTTTCTCACTATGTTCATAAAATTTATAGTTGGATTTCCAAGAGTTTTGACATTTTCAAGTTTATATTTCAAACAACTGTTTTCTGTTTTGTAGCGTAAGTTTGTATTTTGGTTTAAGTCTTGCTTAATATTCTTCTCTAGATCTAATTGTGAACGAAGGAATTGAAGCATGTACTATATATTTATATACATTTTCTTTCTTTCTTTCTGTCATCGATTACATAATTTGCATTGGATCAATAACCATATGCAAAACGATTTTTTTATCCCTATTGAGTTGCAAGACTAAATTACATGCAGGTGCTTAATGTATTTCACAGTAGCTACCCACAATATAAACCAAATGAACGATTATGATCTTAACACTTTTAGTTTGATGACTTGTTTGATACATACTTTTAATTTTATATATTGTATCATTATTATGGAAGAGTGTGTGTAAAAAGTCCTGTATGTTTAAAGTTTCCCACTTTTGATATACTCCTAGCCTCCTAGGTCTAACATGAAATTTATGGCAGATAAAACAACACGCATAGCAAAGTGATTGTTCCTTTTTTATAATCATGATTTAATCCCATTAATTATATATATTATCATTCGATCCAACAATTTTATAAAATTAGATTCCAGGGTGTATCACATCTTCAATCGTGGTAGATACAAATTTACGAGGGACGATTCTACATGCACCACATCTTCAAACTTCAATAGACAACCTTTCACACAATACATGGATCACGCCTAACAACTATATGTCTACATTATATATACTCTGAATTTTTGATAAGTTTGTATATCTAACAATCTGCTGAAACTGTATTTTAGGATTTGAACCTAGCTAANAAAAAAAAAAAGGAAAAAAAAAAAAAAAAAAAAAAAAAAAAGAGCTAATAAGCTTCTACACACTTCAAGTTGATTGAAAACTCAATTTTAATAATGAAGAAAATGGTAGAATAGAATATAAAAAAGAACTTTTATGTTAAAGAGACTTGAACCAATAAAATGTTTTCTAATAATTAATAACAATACTAGCAAGTGTAGACCGTGTGGTTACAACGTGACCAACTTGATCGAGTTACTATACGTACTTAAACTCTTTCTTAAAAGAACAGAACTAATGTAGTAGACTAGTAGTATAACCCGGTTATTAAGGAAGAGAGCAAGAATGTGAACTTAATTAAAAGTGTGGCTGGACGAGAAAATAAAGGCATGCTGTATGGTGAAGCAATGTTGATCAAACCCCTAGCTAATACATCGATCGAGATTCTCTTTCCAAGTCTTGGTGCCCTCCTCGTACACCGTCGGCCAAATTATAATCATAATTAATATCATTCAATATTTCATTAGTAAACTTAGTTAACATTTGTCTTCATTAGAGTTCAAAAATTCAATTTGTACTTGGTATTTTTCCAGTTATTTTACTACTACCTCTTGATTATGTTGTTGGTTAATACAATTTGGATTTGGTTTAGTAGATTACATTTAATGAATTTTACTTTATTCACCTCAATTTAATGATGGATGTTAGTTTTAACAATTCTGTCAGAGTTGTACAACATTAAAAGATGTAAATTCTTCAAAAGTAATTCCCATAAACAAAAAAAAAAAAAAAAAATAGCACAACTGATCACAAGTATGTATTTACGAGGTGATTCACTCACATTTTTGCAGGGACATGAATAATTTCAAAATTTGAGAACTGCCTATCAAAGTGTGTAACAAAACAAGAAAAAAAAATCATTTTTAAAATAAACAGGAAACTGATTTAAAGTAATTAGGTGTTTGTAATATAGAAATTTTAAGATAAGCGACAGATAAGATTATAGCCAAATACTACATAAGATAAGCAACAATTAAAACTTTAAGATAAGTGATAATTAGGCATAAACCAAGACATTTTTATTTAAATATCAAGAGCCACTATATTAATTTGGACATTGTATGTTGCACGAACAAAAAAAAAATCAAATTGTTATGGATATTTGATTTTGGTCACTAAATATATGAAAATTTGAAATACAAGTCAAATTCCTCCAAGAAGAATCATCCCGAAGATTGAAAAAACTCGCACTTGACATCCTTAAATCAACTTACACATTTCATATTTAATTATCATGAATTTCTATATTTATTTATACTTTAATTAATATTCTTTCATACTAAGGACAATTTAAAAGAATGTATTAATTGTACCGTCATGTAAATAAAAATCAAGAGGTAATAAATCATTTGTTTTTTAGAAGTGAAGCGCAGTACTCTACTTAGTATTTGTCAAAACGACCATCGAAAACCGTAGACTCCGCTAGAGTTATGACTCTATAGTCTTCTATATCTATATCTTGAATATGTCTTGTTTGATAGGAGTCTGCCAATTTTATACGATAACATTGCTATTTTGAAAAATAAACACAAATAAGTGAAATAGGTGTAAGGCCATCTTCAATGGGATTCCATTACACCAAAATTTGGTGTAAAACCTCTCCAATGGGACTCTATAACACCAAATATTTGGTGTTATGTGAATAGTATTACACCATATTTGGTGTGATACTATTCATCACACCAAACATTAAATTATATATATTTTGATTTTTTGTGTTTATTAATTGATTAAAAATTGTAAATAAAACATAATTATATCATAAATACTTATGTAACTTTCAATTGCAATAATACAAAATTTTCGTTGTAACTAATGTACAACATTTAACAAAAGTAAAAATTTATTTAGATTTACATACAAATTAAAAGTTGAATTAAACTAAAAGCATTAAAATTTAACACAATGTAATTTAGTTTTTAAGAATTTTAATTTACCAAAACTATTTAGTTTTTTTTAAAAGAAGAATTAATAATATAATAGTAATAAATATTAGTTTTGAAGTGATATTTGATGTTATGGTTGGAGATGAAAAACACCATAACACCAGATTTGGTGCTAAAATTACACCAAGTAGAGTTTTATGGTTGGAGATGCTCTAAATAATAACTAGCGTACAAAAAAAGAAAGAAAGAAAACAAGAAAAAATTACACCATAAGAAAAGAATCAAGATAGCCAACCCAGCGCATAGCCCATAGATTCTATTATTTTGAAAAATGGATGTATGTAACTTTGCCAATTTAAATTCTGAATTCATATGTTTTGAGTTTTCCGACAAGGGAACTTTTTAATATAGGAAGACTAATTTTTGTATTTATTTGTGTTTGTAACAAAGATGTTTTACTTCTAGGGTCCATAAAATTTTCCAAGTCAAAAGTCATAACATAGTAGTTAGTTATTTTTGAAAAAATAGATTATATTGATTCAAATTTTTATAATAATTTTTAAAATTGTGTTCGATGATATACGCATTATATATAAGTTACTATATTGAAGAATATATATATATATGTGTGTGTGTGTGTGTATATGCATGTATTTTGGGGCTTTGGTCTGAAATTCAGATGTTTTCAGTTTTTTTTTTTTACAATAATTATTTTGTGAGAAAATATGATTATTTATTCACGTAATTATATAAGTTGGACAAAAATGTTTCCGTTCTATGACTCATTATTTGTTCGGTTGAAAATCATACCAGAGTAATAAATTTTTCTAAATTATAGAGATCACCATTTTTCTAATAACCATTGTACCTTTTCCAAAACTAATTACTATAGAGTCATTATGTTATTTTGTTGACTGATTAACAATTGCACAATTTGAAAGTTATTTTGTTTCAAAAAAGTAAAGTGATTGCCAAATTAGCTAGTCAAACTAATTAATGTGTATATTAGTCAAGACACCATCTCCATGAATTTCACATTAAATAACTTCACAAAAATCTAGCTACCTCTTTCTTTTCTTATAAATAGACTTTGCATATGCATTATTTTTTTTTTATCATGTCCTAAAACTGAAACACATTTTATCAACTTAAAAATAACAAAAACATCTACCGAAAACCAAATAGTCAATTTGCAATCATGTCAATGGAGCAAACAAAGGAAAAACAAACAAAAGGAAAGCAGAAGATCGAGATGAAAAAAATCGAATCCTATGGAGATAGGATGATCACTTTCTCGAAACGTAAGTCCGGCATTTATAAGAAGTTGAATGAAATTGTTACTAGGTGCGATACAAATGTAGCTTTTCTGGTTTTTTCCCAAGCCGGAAAACCTTACACATTCGCATATCCGTCAATGGAGGAAATGACAGATCGATTGAAGAATCCTCTCGAGCATGGAACACCCATGAAAGAAGAGGATACCACTGCTCTGTTGATCGAGGCGTATAAGAAACAACAAATCGTGGATCTCATGACCAAAAATGTGAAGATTGCCGAGGATCTTGACATAGAAACAGAAAAGAAAAAAATATTGAAGGAATCAAGGAAAGAAGTGGAATTTAAAAATATGTGGTGGAACCGTTCTCTTGAAGGCTTGAGCGTGGAGGACTTGGAGAGAAGGCGCCAAGCATTTACCGAGTTATATGATAGTTTGTGTGATATGACTATCTCACAATTCGAAAAAGATAGTGAGGGTTTGTCTTATGGACGTGGATAATTTAGACGTTGTGGTGGTGACGAAGTATGAAGAAACTTGATGATTTTGTTTCTTCGTATTTAAATTGATGTTTTTGTTTCTCTTTGTTGTTGTCTTGATAAATATAGTTTATATGATTGATGAAACTATTCATCTACTCTTTTCTAATTCTATAGGTGGTCATTATATTCCAAATTTCATTTGAAATGTATTTATATTTTAATTTAGTGATATTGTTGGTAATAAAAATTTATGAACCTTATATAATAATTTCAGTCTAAAATTAAATTAAATAGTAGAATATTTGATTTTATTTTCATTGTCGGTATTGATATCGTTAAGGAATAAATTTATGATAATTTCGGACCGAGAAGTAAATTAATTAATTTTATTTACATAGCCAAAATCTTGATGATTGTATTATGAGTTTTGTTTATGTATTTTTTTTTCTTTTTGGTTCAACATCGCTTAAGTGTATTATATAGTTAATTTGGTATTTTTTTATATACATTCTTTGGTATGAGTACGATAATAATAGATAATTATGTTTTCTTTCTATCACTACTATTCAAATTTATGACATGATATATGTATATATTAATTAGTGTTTTAAAGTTTTGACAAAATAATTATGAATTTGCCGTTCAAAAAAAAAATTATGAATTTATGAGCCTTGAAATCATATTGTTCACAGAGACCATGACACATGCATATCCATTAGTTTTATCTTTTTTTTTTTTTTTGTCAACATCCATTAGTTTTATGATATAACTTATATAGATGTTGTCACTGCTTAAAGTAACTCTTATTGGCCGCTTAAATTAGTCACTTTCAGTCATGTTTTTCTTCAACATATTTCAGCCCATGTCTTTAAAAATAAATTTGTAAAGCCCATGCAGGCCCAGGTACTTCCTTGGGAAACAAACATTTTATCTATAAATAGGCGTTGAATGAAACGGTAATATTTTTTGTAGAGCGTTGTAAAAGAGATTCAAAATTCAAATTACTCCCTGAGCAATCAATACAAATAAAATGATGGTGACCAGGCCCGTCTTAAAAAATTTATGAGCCTTGGGCAAAAAAAATTTTTAGGCCTTTTTGAAAAAAAAAAAATCAATTGTTGGTCTTTTTTGAATTTTTTTTGGACCCCTAACACACACATAAAAAAAAATTGGGCCTATTTTATCATAAAAATATAATAAAAATAAAAAAAAAACACAAGATTTTGTTTTTGGGCCTTTTAAACCTCTAATACAAAAATTCGGGCCCTCTTTTGTCACAGATATATAATAAAAACAAAAGAAAAAAATTAAAAAAATACAAAAATAACTTAAAAATTTGATGGTCTTGATTGGTTTCGTCTATCTCCATCTCAGCTGCGTGATGCGGACAAGCGCTTTCGATGACGAGGAGGAGGCTACTTGAGATGGGTTATAGAAACCCGTCTTGTTTCGTTGAATCCATATGGTTGATAATGCACCTCTCAGCTGGAGTATGCGACAACGCGAAAAGGTGAATCTCGCTTCTTTCTGTCCCAAGAAACTCTGTTTATCACTGGATAGCTGGTTTGATCTTGGAATTGTAGTTATGATATGTGCTATGAATTGCCATTGCATATGGAGTGACAATGTTATATTACTGTTTCCTACTCTTTTATTGAGCAGGTTCGACAGTTGTCTCTATCTTCCCATCTCCAATGCACTATGCTGGCCTGTTATGATGGCGAAGAGATCTATACGATGCTGATCACGGTAAGAAAGTGATCAGTATGGCACCAGGACTGGAGCGTCTCAACATCCCACCCCTTCAAGGTTCAAATTTCATTGTTGCTGCATCTTCTAAATCTAAAATTTCCTAGGTTCTGGTCTGATGGATTTTGGTTACAGATATGACACAACTCAGGGGAAAATGGACTTCTTCGGCTCCTTCCAGCTCTCAAGACTTCCTCTTCATATCAGGAACCATGGTAAAAGAACGTGGCCTATCAAATCTCCAAATCCAGTGTTAATACATTAACGGCTACAAAGGTAATCTCTTAATGGTATTTGATTATACATAGCCAGGTTTTTCTTTTTAAATATCTACTTTCTCGATTTTTGGTTTTTCTTATAACTTTTAAAATTAAGGGCTTTTATTTTCAATGATATTATATTTAGAAAACTTTTAAAACCGAAAGTGGAATCACACTAGATGATTACGATTAGTTATAGAGACTTAAATAAATTTTATATTGTGGAAACAAACCGAATATGTCATTATGTCTTTTGATCGTTTGTGGCACATTCTATATGTATTCATGTTGTGATATTCACACGATCTCTAATTGATTTTATTTTTTAAACCAAACATTAAATAATTAAACTAAAAATAAAGATTTGGTAGCATAAGATTCTTCTTTCGGTTTTCTTAGCTTTTAAAGAGAGAAAAAATTAGATTATCTTATTGATTTTGGAGACTTAAATGAGTTTTATGATGTGAAAACAAACCGAGTATGTCATCCAGTCTTTTGATCGTCAGAGGTGACATATTCTACATGTTTTTCACATTGTAATTTTCACGCAATCTCAAATCGATTTGATAATAAGAGCTTTATCAAAGATTTCTAAAAGATTTTTAAAGATAAAAATTTAGTAAAATAATTTTTTGGGGAACTTCTATATTATCTTGTCGATGATAGAGACTTAAATGAATTTTATGATGTAAGACAAATCGAATATGTCATCCAGTCTATTGATCGTCAGAGGTGGCACATTCTAAATGTTTTCACATTGTAATTTTTACGCAATCTCTAATTGATTTGATAGTAAAAAGAAGTAAAAAGAATTTTCCCTCCGACTTTTATGTTTTCTTATGAGCCTTGAACTACAATATTTTATATATATATAAATTATTTATAATTTTTACAATAATTTGTAATTGTTTATTACCATAAAAATTTATTTTTACTATATAAAAAAGGATATATTTGATTAAGGGTTAGCAAAAAAAAGTAGATTTAATAGAAAAAAGTAGATTTTTAATTCGAATGTATAAAACTAACGAAATTCAAAAGTTGATGTAATTTTTTTAGCCATTTTTTATTGTTGATGTATGTTTTTTTTTTTTTTTTATCAACCACACATTACTAGCGGTTTGGGTCAGTTGTGGCCGGCCCGGGTGCACTGGTGTTGTCTGCCTTCTGTGGACTTACTATATGCCACTAGGCCAAGACCACTTGTGCTGTTGATGTATGTTTCTTGAAGCTGAAATGTAAATCAGTGTATTGTTTTAGTGAATGAAAAATAAGTAGGAGTAATTTTTGGGGGTTTTTTCTAAAAAAAAGTCATGTTTTTACTAATCGGTACCAATACTTTATTCCATGTGGGCCATCTGGTATGCGTGGACTTGAGTCGGAAATCGTGTGGAAAAGAAATCAGGTCGGGTTTTCATTTTAATCGATCTTGGTTTGGTTCGGTTTGTTTCAGTTGCCCTCTTTCTAAACGGCATCGTTTTGCAGGCAGAATCACAGATCGTCTTCCCCAGAGAGAGACAGAGACGACGACGATAATCACACAAAGCCATGGAGCTCGAATTTCGTCGTCGCGACTATGGAGCTAAGCACGAATCTCATCTCCTTCCTCGTTCTCGAACTCAGAATCATCCTCTTTCATCTACACTTACTTCTCGTCAACAACAGGTCCTGCGATTCGATTCCCGTTTTCTTATTCCATTCCCAATTTGGCTCTCTTGTACAATTCGTTAGACTCCTGCGACTTCCTTCAGGGTTTGGCTTCGGTGATTTCGTGAACTTCTATACAATTTGCTTTGTTAGAGAATGCTTTGCTGCTGAATTTGAACGTTTTATGTTGATGGACAGTTCAAATGCTGATTTCCATTTCTGTGATTCTCTGTTTGATCACTTTAAAACTGGTGGAATGTATGGAATGCTAGTTAAGTAGATTTGTACATTATCAAATTTTTGGGTTTATTGTTTACTTGTTAGTGTACTACTTATCTTGACCAGATTTAGTTTACTTGCTAGTGTAATGATGTTTAATTGATTTTAGTTTATTGCAAAGATTGAAATTATTACTCTACTCAGAAACCTGTTCCCTTTCAAGTGTTATTATAGAGATTTCTGGTTCATTAGCTAATGCGGTCAAGTTCTGTCTACCAATAGTTGTAATGGTTTCAAATTCAGGATCGGACAAAAGAACATAGATAGAATGTATTTTGTTTTGTTGCTAAGCATTTTTGTGTATGTATATCTAATATGTATATATCTTGTGAAGGGACACAGAAGTTCATAACTTATTGAGTATGCTTAGAAGAATGGTTTTTTTTTCTTTTTCTTTTTGTGATAAAATTATTGAAGCAGATTAATGCATTTTAAGATTTTGACAAATATTTCCGATAAAATTTGTAGGCTAAAACTGTCAGAGGTAGCGATCTTGAATTCTATGATCCATTGAGGGGATTGGATGTGAATGCTTCAGCTGAAGAACAGGTTGCAGATACTTCTGTATCCAGTGAAGATGTAACTCAGGATCTGAAAAAAGAGTGGAAATCTCTTAAAAGGATCTTGATTCAGCGGTTTCCTGTCTCCAAAGTGATTTCATTTTCTCCAGTTACGTAAATTCTTTGCATAAAGTGTTAGTGTTTATTTAAAACATAGAGTTTTTCTCTTTCTTTTGTGTATACTGATCATATAGCTCGAGAGATCATTTGGTGATTCCCTTGCTCAACTTGTCTAATATGTTTACTCTAACAGATTTCGAATATGATAATGAAAGGTTCCAAAGGTATGTCTATGTTATGCCTATAATTATAAATTTTAATACCAGCATGGTATATTGGTTTCCGGCTTGTGGATGCAGATCATTAAAGCTCTTACTATACTTTACTCGATCTGCAGTTGAGACCCCTTCCGCTCTTTCACATGTGGAGGAAACTGGCATCGAACAAACTTCCCTGAACGAAACTGCCAAAATGATCAACCAACAGGAATATCTAGCAAAAGTACATGAGCTAAGAGATGGAATAACTAACGCTTGGCAGGCTGAAGATCGAGTAGGATCATTGAAGTTATCGATACAGGTTACTTCTTACCTCTTTAAATCTGTTTTGCCATAAAAGCTGGAAAATTCGTATGCAAAACTAAAATCAATATCTTTAATATATAATTTTTTGTTCACACTAAAAGTCATAAATTATTCAACATATAGTGTTCAAAATCTCATGTTCAACTAGATTTGTGTTTGACTATCTTCACTAACTGGATTTTCTTGGAAAGAAATATATGTATTATTTGGTTGTAGATATGTTTTGGTTACTAACTGGATTATTAATGTTAAGAGTCAATTATATGTTCCGCTCTGCAGGTCACAAAGCTTCTGATGGACACAACAGTTTTACAGTTTTATCCTACAGTCTTTGTCATAGTCACCGACATGCTAGACATGCTAGGGGATATGGTGTGGGAACGGATCAAAGAGAAGGCAGAACTTGATGTTGATGGAACAGTGATCTGCACCTTACTGAGTATGCATTTCTATTTCAGTCCGATATATCTATAACAAATTAATTTTTGTCTGAACATAGTGTTCTCGAGAATGGAATTACGCATTATGGGAGTCTGTTTATGATCACAATCAGGCACATTTGTAGCACAGCATGCAGTCTTATAGTTGCGGCTTATACTTTTTTTTTTTTTTGAACCTGTGCTAAAGATAGATGATTTTCAAGCAAATGATATCTGCCTCGAAGCAAGAGAGACTTGCTACAACTGGTTTTCCAAACTTGGTTCTGTTCGAGAACTTCTCCCTCGCATGTAACGCCTCTATCAATAATATATTTCTTACTCCCCTTTCCTTAAATTTTTTCTTTTTCTTATTTTCTGGTTTTTGTTTTCTGCCCATAGTTACCTGGAACTTGCACTATTACGTTGTTGGCGTTTCCTCATTAATCAACCCGCGGAAGTTCTGGATCGTTTAATTATGATGGTGAGAGGGGTTGCAGATCCACTGGCATCTCTGTATTGTCGTCTTTATATGGTGCATCGTATGCAGAATTCGGGTTTCTGCAATTCAGGTACCCTTAGTCTATACTTGTTCAGAAAACTGCTACATAAACGAATAGTGGACGAAAAGAATCATAATGGTTTGTCATATGCTGAACAATTGGGCTTTCTGAATCGAAATGGATTAAAATTTTTAGCTTAGTCAGACTTGCTTGCTAGTTATGGGAAGGAATCTTGATCTTATAAGTCATGAGTATCCTTGTCAAGTGAATAGTGTTTGAATATAGTAGGGAAGGCTGCTTGACTTGAGTAGAGCACAGGGGATTTTCGTTACTTCATTGATTATTACTGAATATCAGTGGAGGATGTGTCTCCTGAATTCTTTTGCTTTTAGCACGATGATTCTTAATGCTAGACACCTTCAGTTTGAGAATTTTGAATGTAGCCTTTACATGCCAATGGTTAGATCTCTGTGAGCTGTTTTTTTCTTCCTTGAGGAAGATACTTACTGTCATAAGTTTTACCATGATATACAGAATACCTGATCAAATGCATCAAAGATATCGAAGATGTATTGGCGCCTGTTTTAGTGGACAAGGAGGAGTATTCCTATACCACGGACGACAGAAGGTTGCTTTTTAGCTTGTTGGAACCACCCATTGAGTATATAGTGAAATGCTTATTGCTGACTGGACGTCAGGTTAGTAACTGTTCTAGACCAGTTAGTGACTGAAAGCATTTTGTTCCTAAACATTTTTGTTGTTTCAAATCCCATTTCCAACGAAGTTCAGTAAATTACTTTTAATGTAGTTTCATAATACGATTCATACTTTCACATAATTTGAATTTTCTACGATTGGCATATTCCGGGAACAAAAATGTCTACTTGACCTTGTTAGATCTTTACTTGATTTGTGATAAATTGATTGTTCTGCTAAAAATTTGGTTAGTGTACAGGAGAATAATGTCTTGGGGATTCTGGAGGAGCTTGGATTTGGAGGAAATAAATCTCAGTCATCCTACAAATCTTCACATGTGTCCATTTTACTTCATCATCTACTCAAGGAACTTCCACATGAGCTTGTTAGTTCACAAGCTATGGAGATCCTGCATATGATTAAATGTAGCAATGATTGTTCCTTCAGTCAGGTTGTTTCCTCGTAGCAGATTTAATAAGCTATGCCCCTCATTGAGTCTAACCTTTCCTGTTATGTTGTACTGCTTTGTTGAGCAGATTTTGAATTACAGGTTACTTGGAAATAAGTTATGTGAAGGGAGATGTGAAGCAGGTTTTATCACTTCAGTCATCAATGAAGTGACTCAGGTATTGGTGTGGTCTTAGCTAAAAATTTCCTATCTTTATGTGTCTGCGCCATTGGTGACATACTGACATACTCGACTTATATGTTCATCATATACCATAAGATCCATCTTAATACCTGCATATTAATATGTTAACAAATACTGTGATAAAGAGTAAGGTGGCCTGACTATTGCAACAGGATGACATTAGGTCTGACTATTGTTGTAACAGGCTGCATCTCAGTATCAGATGCTGTATGACTACTTGAGAATTATGGACGCATATGTCGATCTTATGTTGCAGAACAAAATGGTAAGCTGGAGTGCTTTTAATTTTTTTTTTTTTTTTTTTAAAATGAGAATGCTCTGATCTGGTTCTGTAGATTTTAATTAGTTTCCATGGATTCAGGAAAATCATCTGGATGCTCTCTTGGATGATATCGTAACTCTAGCTCGCGACAAGTTTCTTTCTGAAGAAGAACAAGCAAGTTTGCAATCAATAATTTTGAAGCTGCTCTCTCATTTCAATGACTTGCAAGAAGTTCTTCCCCTGGTAATACTTTCTTCCCTCTTTACTTTATCACTTTCAGGCTTTTTAGAAACAAATATTCAATATCCAAATAGAATATCATTATCTAGTCTCCTTTAACGACATCTTTCTTTAACTTCTAGAATCATTTCATCGAGATATTGGATCTTATATCTGGGACTTCAGAGAGCACTGTTAACGTGCATCTTCTTAACATGGGTACTAGGTATGGTTGCTTGATTTTTCCATCGCTCTTAATGTGAATCAAAAATCTGACACATACTGTATGGGTGTAATAGACCATTGTAAATTGTTTTCAAGTTTATGAACGTTTAGTTTGCATCGGAACAGACATTGGCTGAAACTGCATATTTAAATATATAGATTCACTAAGGTATTGAGGATCCTATTTTGAGGGATCTGTATATATTTATGATTCTTGTGTTTATGTATTCAGTTTCCTTTTCCTTTCTTTGTTATTTCCCCCTTGGAACAGGAATGGCTGCATATGTGATTCAGCATCAGTACAACTGCTTTTTGAAGTTTCTCAGGCTCTTTATGATGCCACAGATTTCGTCAACATAAAGGATGATGACAATCGACAGACAGCACATTTAATTACTCTATTTGTCAAGATGGTACTTAATTCCCACTTGCATTATTACGAAACCAATGAGTATGCTCTTTTGTTTCACGCTGGTTAATTTTGACTTCATTTTTTATGCTTAGGTTGATTATGGAGCAGAAATGGAACGCCATCTAATGTTTTTGGCAGAGTGTCGTGAGGCCTTTCATGGGATATATGAACTTAAGGTCAGCAAAAAGTTGCCTGTTCTTTGGTATCAGTTTTGACTTTAATTACTACTATACCTTTGAAGGATGGCTCAATGTTGTGATCATCTTTACTGGGTTTTGGTCAACTGGCTGCAGGAGACACTTGTCCGTTCAAGCAACACTTTGGCAGTAAAAGCACTAAAAGCACGGAAGAAGCATACCAACTTTGTAAAATCTTGCGTAGCATTTAGCGAAGTGACCATTCCATCTGTTTCAACTCCCACAAAACAGTTAAATCTTTATCTTGAAACTGCTGAGGTGACGCCTTTGTCTTTTCCAGTCCTTTTCGCTGAAGTTTCAAATTATAAACATACTAAAATTTGTTTTAAAGGTTGCACTTTTAGGTGGTTTGATTTCTCATTCTGATGGATTGGTGATGTCAGCCATTGAGTGTATAGAGAATGTAGCGTTGACAGATGGTGAGTTTATTTGTTTAGACATGTGTTGACTACTTGCTACTAGATTAAAAAGTGAAAAGTAATAAAGCTAGTCTGTGAACTGTAGCCACTTTAAAACGAGTTACTGCAAAGTAAACACGTCCTTTAAATTTTATAGACAATTTTAAGGTCAATGGTATGCATACCTATATACGTATCAAGTTTTCTTTCGAAGTACAGCTAATTATCTTTGTTCTTTGCCACTTGTTTTCGTAGGCTTCATTGTTTCTTTCATTTTCTGGTGTTCACTAGGGCCTTTTTTTTCTTTTCTTTAGAAGGTGTATTATATATCGTTCTGTAAATGGATATGCATTTTGATGATACAATATCTTTCTCCATCAGGTTTAAAATCAGTTGATGTTGATAGTATGGCCTCGGTGGTATGCAAATTGTGCAGCCTCTTGGTAATGTTCCCAGGTGAGTTGTGGGATCTCTTGGGTTGCTTTTGGTCAACAAAATAGATATGATTCTTTAACTGAATTGCTTTCTTCTGTCCTTATTTCTTCATAGCTGACTTTTTTTATATATATAAATATTCATTTGGAAAGGTAATCCCGAGAAAAGTGTGAAGGAGATCCTTAAGAGCATCTTTTCTGCTACTTGTTCTAGTTCATGGTACGCATATCTGAAGGCCTAATACTTACCTAGATTGAAAAATGGACATATATCTTCACTGGTTTCTTTGCCTTAATGTTCTTTTTGGTTTTGTGACATTTCGTGTTGTCATAGGGCAATGCCAAGATTGAAGGTGAAGATATTCTGTGCTATAATATCACTGTTGTCAACACTTTCTCAGGATAATCTGCCTTACCGTTCTGCCAATCCAGAGGTATTAATATGCCTCATCATTTTACTACATGCAAATATGTAATGAATGGCCGAAGTTCCTTGGTCTGGGCAGTCTGTATTCTAATGGCTGATTATATTATAAACTTGTATTAAAGAAGAGTTGGCTTTTTACTTATCCTTCCTGCAGATAATTGGAAATGATTTGCTGTTCTTTGGTGATTCATCATACAAGAATGAACTTATCTCTTGCACTCAGCTAGTTCTTAGTGAACTTGTAAACATTATCGAGCAAGAATCTTCACAGGTAAACTTACTACTACCTCCAATAAGAAATGAATTCCATTTTTTGTTTTTGTTATGCTCCCTAACTTACTTAAGGTTATATTATTGCAGATTACTCGCGGGAACATGGCACTTGAAGCTTGCAATTGCATATCGTCAGCACTAAATGTACTGGTTTCCTCCCAAGTTTTGCATATTTCCAATTCCTGATGAAGTTTTATTAACTCTGTTGGTAACATGTTTGATGATGTGCAGATGACTGAGCAAGTCTCAGAGCTTCGCTTGAGACTGCTCGAAACAGCGAAAGCTTGTTTGGGTGCCAACGACAAGTACCTCGAATCCACAAAGAAATCACTCCAAATATGACATGTGCTTTCCAAGTCGTGTTAAGAGACTGATTATAAAAAATATTATTT
This sequence comes from Odontarrhena argentea, assembly GCA_900406245.1. Classification (NCBI taxonomy): domain Eukaryota; kingdom Viridiplantae; phylum Streptophyta; class Magnoliopsida; order Brassicales; family Brassicaceae; genus Odontarrhena; species Odontarrhena argentea. Next base: position 29,265 of record OVAF01000303.1, on the reverse strand, counting down.
ACAAAGATTGGTTGTGCTGCATAGAATCTCTAAGTACTATATACACAAAATCATCATGTTAAACATAAAATTTTCATCTTTTCTCATGGCTTGACGTTGGTTGACTTAATTATAACTAGAGTACATAAATCAACTTTCATGCTCTTGAGGCGGAAGAGTTTTCTTGGCCAGAACCGCTGTGGATGGGTTTGCTGCAGTGGTGACTCGCTCGCAGCGAGGGCACATGGTGAGGCTTGAGGTGGATGTCACCATTGTTTGACTCACCTTCATGGATCTGAGCTCTTCTACTTCTCTATGGAGCCTGTGGTTTTGCTCGGTTAATGAGCCAAACCACCTCTTTAGATACTCGCATTCCATCTCGGTTTGCTTCAATTTACTCCTAAACCATACCAATCCAAAAACGCTACGTCAAGTTAAAGTATTTAATTTATGCGATGTAAAAAATTCAAAAATCTTGAACTTATATACAGATATTATGTACACTAAACCCATTAAATAACATAGAAACAAGGACAAAATGTTTGTCTAGGATGCAACTATATTGGATAGATAGTCAACATTTGTTTTAGAAACACTAAATATTTGTAGTAACAACAAAAATATAAATAGAAAATATTTGTGATAGAGAAAAACTAATTCATTTTTCAGGTATTTGTTTTATAAAAATTAAACTGTCATGCAAAATAAAAACAAAACGCATGAAATGGGTCGAGGGAATTATTGATGAAAAAAGTAAGTACACGAACACGAGGCAGAAGAAAGCAAACACTTTGATTGATTTACTTGGATAACATTTTAGGGATTTTACAATAATTAAATTATTGGAAAGAGAATTTGGACCCAAAAAAAAGTATTGGAAAGAGAACAGCAGGCTATAAAATAATTATTTTAAAAATGTTGTGGCTATGATTATAGTTATATTTTGGGAAACCGTCATAATTAGTAATACGACCAATGTTGCAACTCTTCTTATTTATTGCACCATACCTTTCCATCTGTTCACAATAATTGTGCGATCTTAATTTAATTATTACTTTAACAATTTTTCTCTGTCGACCATGACTAACGATTTATAGATTTTATTAATCCAATATGCTATAACAAATTAGATTCATGCAGAAATTAAAGAACTACACGTTACCCTTTAAAAAAAGATGTTAAAAAACGAGTGATGAGTATATGCAACGTTGAGACCTAGACACGTGAATATATTACTATTATTACTCCGTATTATGTATACACGTATTGACGTATACGAGCCAAACTGTTTTTGCAAACAACAAAACTTAGTACTCGCACATTTAAAAAACGTGTTAATGGATTATCGTAAGTGTTGTTGCCACTTGTGAAAATAACAATGCAACAATACATATAGTGTGAAATATACGTGATGTGATGTATATAACTACCTCAATATTAATAATTAGTAATAGTATGTGTGTGTTTATTGAGTGGTTTGTTAGCTTTTTTTTTTTCTGTTAATTAATTGTATGACTTTGATAAGTTGAGGTCAATGGACATTTTCCTTTTGTAACATGTAGCAAGTGGTGATTCACTAGGAGAATTTAAGAAGGACCTAGAAGGAAAGCATTAAACAAACTTATGAAAAGGACAACATTCACTTTATATTATTTAAGGGTACGACTTATATGTTAACGGGGTGGGTCGAATCCGATTCAAATTTCATTTTTTTTCTGCTTTATATTATATTCTGTCAACGTTTAATGTTCTATATATGTTGTGAAACTCTCTCTTTTGTTATTAAACACCAACTAATTATTTTAATATATCTTTACTCCCTCTGCTAAATTTTATAGCATTTTTTTTTGTTTCTTAAAGATACTTTCTTATATCTTTCTATGCATTTTTATCAATTGATGATTAAAATTGAAGAATTCCAGAATTAATTATTTACTGCAAATATTCGAATTTCTTTAATTATTAGTATTGGTTTAGAGTTATAAAAAATTGTATTTGTTCAAAAAAAAAAAAAGTCGTATACTATAACAGTAATACGCATGCATTTATCATTGAACATTAGTTTTTCACTTAATATTGCGAAAATTCTATAAAAAAAAAAATATCTTTCTGAAATGGAAGGAGTATTGATATATAAATATTATTATTTTTTTTTTTTGTAAACCAATAAATATCTATTCACCGATGATAATAAGTGAGAAATGTAAACCGTACCTTGCTCTGCGGTTTTGGAACCAAACTTCAATCTGTCGAGGCCTTAACATCAAATGCTTTGCAAGTGCTTCCTTTTGTTTCTACATTACAAGAAAATAGGTAGACAAACATCAATGATCGATGTAGCTAAAAATATATATAAACAAAACTAGTTAATATTAATAATAAATACTTACGGGATTAAGGGTATGATTTTGTCTAAAGCTATCTTCAAGAAGACGAGACTGTTCTCTGCTAAGACGGAGTTTCTTTCGCGGAGGAGCAGAGCCGCCACCGTGACTGAATTCTTCATGATCATCATCTCCTTCAACTTCTTCAGACGAAGGCAATTGGTTCATGTCTAGCTTTAGCTCTTCTCTTCCTTCATCTGAAATTGTATTTTCACCTTATATTTATATTAATAATTAATAATAACCGAATATTAGCTAGCTATGTTTCAAATAAAATAATTCTATATGAAACCATATAAACAAACTCTATAAAATACTTAAAAACAATTTTTCAGTTTCTGGAAAGGTAGGCGATTAATTTATTCATCATAGCTTTTTGTTTAGAATTTTATTTTTGTAAATTTGAGTTTTGAGATTAGTGTAAAACTGAAATAATTTACTCAGATCATCAACAGCAAAAAAGAAACATATAATCCATCAACAAGCCCCATGCACATAATATAATAAATATATATAAAGTTATGTTTTTCCTTTATTTTTTTTGTCAAGGATAGTTTTGTTTATGATATATATATATAGAATAATAAAGCTTACCGGAAGGAGGAGAAGAAGAGAAGCCTGGAACGGAGATAGAAAGATCCAAGTTTGATGAGTACTCTTCTGGTAAAATCGCCATATATATGTTTTTGATTCAAATTAGGGTTCTTGATGGAGGAAGAAAGATAGAAGGTAAAGTTATAGAGAAGGAAGAGTATATAATAAAGAGAGCTAGTAACTTGAAGCGTGGCGATGCCTTTATAGTATATACACGCACGCATGCGTAATCTATTTGTAAAATGCCTACGTATATATTTTTGTCATATATATATGTACTTAAATAGTGGTTTTGTCTTTTGTATGATTGTATCAATGAAAGAATATCCAAATGTAATTGTATAAGGATAATAATTAATTAAGATGACTTATGTATGAGATTTTAAATTTACGAAGTTTTCAAAGTTTGAAAATAGAAGATAAGAATTATAATGACAAGATTAATAAATATTTTAGTCATTGATTAATAAATACAAGAGAGCGTAATGACGTACGGACTTTTGACTGAAGTCTTTGGGTCAAAGAAATATAGAAGGAGAGTCGTCGGATGATTGACACGTGTTGAACAGTAAATCAATGGTGGAGTTAATGCTTGACTCCGTGTGGGAGACTAACAAACAGGCTTTCTGTTTGTTTTTTTATGCAATTAATAATTAATAACTTAATTATCATTTATTGTCGTTAAAAAAAAAACTTAATTATCATTTATTTTATTTTCTTCTCCGATTTTTTTTTTCTAAAATCAATTATCTTCTTTTAATTTTCTGTAGGAAACTTGATGAAATGGTCCAAGTTTTGAGATTGTGGAAATGATTGAGCTAGACCCTTGAACTTTTTTTTTTCTTTACATTGTTTTTTGTTTAATTTCTTTAGAATATATGTAGATAATGAATGATGTTTGTTTAGTATACTTATTTATAGGAAACTGAAATATGACATGCTATAATTATTGACATAGAAACGCATATTCGTTGATGAAAGCTTTTCCTTACCACCTAGGTGAATGTATAATTCGTTGTATAACTTTCATTAATAAACTTTTAGCAAAAAAAACTTTCATTAATAAAAAAAAACAGACGTAAAAAAAAATCATCCATTTAAATATATTTAAGCCAATAGTAGATTAATCTGCAGAATACTAATAATAATCATATACAAAAAAATACATTTACTTTTGCATTGAAAATCCAAAACATCATCTAATTTGGTACAAAAACAAACTCTTAAAACCTCATCTATTATGAGACGGAGGGAGTATTATCGATTATTAAATATGGGTCAATGTCCACTGGTTGAAGTTGAACCATTAAATTAACATGAAACGTTTAGGTGATACTGTATACTCCATCTCCATCTCTTTTGGTTTGCAAACAACGAATGGTGATAATGTGAATACTACATCTCTTTCATAATAGATGTCATTCTAGATAATTTCACAAATATTTCGAAAACACATTTAAAAGTTTTATTGTACTCTCAAAAGAGAAGTTGAATGTTGGTATTTTTCATAAGATTTAAAGTTAAATTTGGAATTTAAAACTAAAATTTACATTGAAAACCTAAAACAACAGCTAAACTGAAACTGAAAAATAAACTTAGAATGACAACTAATATGAAACGGAATGAGTATTTTTTTTTTTTGTCCAGCACATGTAGTCTAGTGGTTTGTGCTAGTGTCGTCACTGTGACACCGTCTGGGTTCGAGCCCAGTTTAATTCANTTTTTTTTAAAAAAAAAAAAAAAAAAAAAAAGAGTATTTTTCTTCTACATGAAAACAAAACCACACATTCAACATATTTTTCTTATAACTCCACAAAAATGCATAGAATAATGTATTCATTTGCCTTCCTGGACAAAAATGTGCTTTTTTTTTTTTCATCATATTTGTAAAAAACTATATGTATTTAAAGTTATTATTAGTGCATGGGAGCTAAGAAAATACGATCTATATACTGTCAACAATTTAGAATCCACTTAAAAAGGTGACTTATACATTTATCATGTAATTCAATATGATAATTCGATTCAAACCAATGATTTTTATTGAAAATAAAGGTGGTATATATGAGATTATCTTTGTTTTTTTTCTTTTCTTGTAAAGACTGATTATTATCTTTGTTGTCTTGATTAGCACACAAAAGAAATAGAGAAAAAAACTTTGTTGCCTTGTTGGCATTGCATTCATTACATTTTTAAGAAGAAAGAAAAACATACATTAGTTTGCTATATCAGACCAAATTCAATTCGTGTTGTCATTCCTTTAATCTGTGTATGGTGTGATCGCACACAACTACAATCATTGTCAAGTTCCTTTTGTTGAGATATATCTATGTATATAAATATGGTTCACTAATCTTTGACCTCTTAAAATAAACCCTAGTGACGGTAAAACTACACCATAGTGACCACTCTCTTTCAAATTTAAATGGTTGAAACTTGAAAGTAATTAATAATTTGAGTGTTTTACCAAAAAGAAAGTTAATAATTTGAGTAATTTTAAAGATCCTAGTATATTAATAATTTGAGCATATAACAATGAAGAATGGAGATATATAGTAGTATAAGATATCATACAAAATATGAAAAGAGGATCCCCAATTTGCACAAACAGCTTTTTGTATGTTCCGATGAGCAAATCATTCGTCTCGGGACGTACACAGATTTATCTTCCGACATCACTATCTTCTAAAGTCAATAAAGTTTTTCTCTTGTCTCTTAATCATTTTCCTTCTCTTCAAATCTTTGGATCCAAACCCTTCTTATCTCTCTATTTCTTTTTACTTTTGTTACTTATATACCACGAGGTTCCAATATCTATTAGGGGGTAAATGGGTGAATGAGAAACTGGCGGGTGATTTGCAAAAAAAAAAAGAAAAAAACTGGCGTGTCAAGCGCGTGCAGAGCAGATTAATACATTTATGTTTTTATTTTATTCAAATTTTACGGTTAAATAATGTATAAATCCTAAATATTTTAATCCGTTTCGTCTATTTAATTCGCTTAATCCGCAGTTTATCATCTTCATCCACTTGATCCGCAACACTTTAGGTCCTTCTCCATTTGTTATTCTAACAAAATCCCACAAAAGACATTCATAAGTATTAGTAACAAATATATTAGGAGATTGTTTAACTTTCGTTAATAAAACAAAAGGGTGCAAAAAGCCGGCATAGTTATGTGTGCATGTGAGAGAGCTTTTGGTCTATGTAGTGTTCAAATTATACAAGAGAAATTGTCTTATCATGATTGTCTTTATCAGCCCCACCTCCCATGCTAAATAATTATGGAAAATGTAAAAAATCCCAATAATCATCATCATAAACATATTGCCGACCAACCCCATATTATAGCCATAGACAGACACCAAAAAAATATAAAGGGTTCTAATCTCAAACGATGATCTCTTGATTATGTTTCGTTTCTCAAAACATGTTCGATCCCTACTAATGACTTATAGTATACTACAGTATGTGATAATAATGATTTGGGCACAAGAAGTGTCCATGAGATGTGAAACACTTCAAGTTACGATAATGGTTTTCTTTTTCTTTTTTCATTTCGACAAGGAGGAGACAAAGAGGTTCATGGGTCCATTCCTTTGATGATTGGGTAGGAAACATTTTGTGGGGCATTACTTGTCTCTTTGTCTTTCCCCGTGAGTCTTCTCATTGGTTAGTTGCTACACCCAAAAACTCATTATGGGTCCTCTCTATTTACCACTTTTTATATGAACTCTCACTCCACAAAACTCTCCTCAAAAACAAACCGAGTATAAAGCAACCACTAATTTTTTATTTTAACTTTTATATTTAGATCCCATTAGTTAGTTCTACAAGTTGTACAAGGCATCAACTCAAACCTTCTTTTTCACATGAATGGGTCTTTTGTTGGACGTCATAACCGAAAGCTCTTAGATGATATCATACATGCATGCTCCATCTCTTCTTATAGAGTTGATCTGATATTGACCCGAAATACTTTAATACTACTCTAACATGTCATATCATCTGAGATACTGAAACAGAATGCGATAGGCCGAATACAAACTAGGAATATAGTAGGCGTGGGTACGATGTGGATTTGCTTGAAAACTCTTGTATTTATATTTGTTATTATTGGAGATTAGATTTTAAGATTTGATTTACCTCGAAAACTACGAATATTTGTCAAATTCCTGGATATTTGATTTGTCCCGTTTTAAAAACAAACGACATTTTAAAAATCTACTAAAAATTAAGAAGTTGCAATATAAAGTGAATGAAAACATATAATTTTTTTATAGAAAACGTAAAATAATATGAAAAGAGTAAAATGGATAACTATGTTATGCATTTGAAAAATATAATATTAACTCTAATTTTTTATTCTATTTTAAATCTATTATAATAAATTAAACAACCATTATCCTTTTACGAAAAATCTAGAAGATCAAAAAGTTGAGGTTTCATCTTTCAAAGAGCAAAGTGATCAGAAGTGGAGGCTACTTCTCCAATGAAGCAAACATGCCAAGAGGCCAACCTGACTAATGCAATCATTGGACCCTTAGCTATATTACAACAACTAGTTCGTTATAAGTGTGGTGGAGGTATAAAATCAATTGAAAGTGCCACCACACTGACCACTCATCAAAACCATAGATGCTCTTTATTTCACTGTAACAAAATAGTGAATGTATACCAAAGCGACATTGTAGGGCTGCAACATTTTAGAATTAGTCTCATTTCATTTCAAAATTTATTTGGTTATTAGAAGAAAGAAAAAAATGTTATACTTAGAAACAAATTAAAACGATTTACAAGTTACAACTCATCAACTAATGTATCAAGAGAATTTTTATCGTAAAGTAATTTAGCTTCGAGTTTAGATCAGAAGAACCATACTATGCGACAAACTATATATTTTATGATATAAAAAGATATATTGTTTTAAGATCTTGAACGATTTGATTGCCTAAACACAATGTCTTCACTTGCTTTTACAAGGAGACAGGCAATATGTGTTGTAACACAATTGCTAAAAGGACATCTTCATTCGATATGTGCAAATGCAAATCTACAATGTTATACTACGTACATATTAGCTTGCTCCAATAGTTAAGAAACATAAATCCATCTGTATGTTGTCTCTTGTAATTTAGCATAGTTTGTCTGTAGGGGAAAAAAACTAAAAAAGAAATTGCATACCATTGAAAGTATTAATATAACATATGAAACACTTTAATGGATCGGAGTTCAAAAGCCCATAGTTGAGTAAATTAATGTGGGCCTCCACATGTTAACTAAATTCCGCATTTTATGTATTAAAATGATGAATTGATTGACCATAATTCAAGTCTTTTTTATGGAAACGATCGACGTGTTAGCGGGATGAGGTAGTAAAAAGTTAATCGAAATTCAGATGAAATTTCATTATAGAGTTTTCCTTTATAAGATTATTATTGACTGTATTACAACATAATATAAGTGACTTATTTAGATTCAGGATGTGGTCTAATGAATCACATCAAATCTATTGGTCCCTTTATTTAGTGATAAACTTGGAGAACCATTTGCCGGAGTGTTTCTGCTTTCTATCCGCAGGATTGGTGAAGTTGACCCAATTCATACCGAAACGAAGAGTGTAACCATTTCCGAATTCGTAATTGTCCATTGACGACCATGCAAAGTAACCAGCTACGTTGCTTCCATCCCTATATATTAGAATTAGATTAGTGTCAACGTATTAACATATGTATAGTATGAAACAAAGATCTACAGAAAATACTAGTAGATATCATTTATATATATGTAGTTATAACTCACTCGATGGAGCACTTGAGACATGCGAGATGGCTGCAATGGCACTGAATTCTTCCATTATCAGCAAGAGCATTGGGAAGAGTTAAGTTACCTAAATCAGCAACTCCTGAAAAAAGTTCAAATTTCTTTTATAATTGATACATTCATATATTCTAGTATTTGAATTACAAGCAAAAGAAAACTTATATAAAAAAAATATACCATTTTCAGTGATGTAGGTGAGTGGATTTTTGTATTTAATTTTGATGTAATTCAAAATATTACGGAATCCTGGAGGATAGTAGACGAAGCTAGGAGCCTGTGATAGAATGTTAGATTATATATAGGTTGAGTCTTTTCAATAAAAAAATATATAGTGATAGCAAATAAGATCGATATATATATACTAACCACAACACCAATAGGGACTCCGTTACGGTAATCTGAAATCAATTAGTATAAGAACACTATTGTTTAGATAATTGAAATATCTATATATAAGAAAAAGATATGATGTATTTTTTTTTTTTTTTTACTTACATCCGAGAGTAACTCGTGGATCGGTTAGAGCATTTGGTTGAGTTGGAAGAGGAGGAGGTGCGTCAGTTGCATATTGTGTAACGTAATAGTTCAGTCCTAAGAAATCAAGTGATCCTTTAACGAGTGCAGATTCTTCAGGAGTAAATGTTGGCAACCTCTCGCCCACCAGGTCTTTCATTACCTTTGGATAATCTCCGTACACAAGTGGTTCCAAAAACCTTTATATATGAAGAAAATGCGCATATGTTAAGATATTAATTATGATTGTAACAATAGGTTTTGTAGCCAAACAATGTTAAACATATATATATACCATCCAACTATGAAATCGAATGCCCGTTTCGCAGCAGCATTGTCTTGAGTGCTGGTTATATTTAATGGCACAAACCATCTCCCAATCAGGGTTGTTCCTATTTTACCACCCTGAGATTTCTGCATTTATAGAATTTTAAATAATTAGAGAAATTGACAAAACAAAAACTTTATAATCTTTGAGAAAAACATCATATGTCCACATATATTATATATAGTTATACCTGGTATCTCTTTCGGTATAGTAACACTGCCTCTGCGTGAGCTAGCAGTTGGTGATGCGCGACTATATAAGGTTCGGTTCCAGAATCTCCTCCAAATTCACAGTCGGTGCATCGACCTGGTGGATATGATCCATCTCCGTAACCTTTGGTTGCAAGGGAGTAAGGCTGATTCAATGTGATCCAAAACTTCACTCTGTCTCCAAATCTTTCGAATAGAAGCTCTGCGTAATTCTTGTAGTCCTCCCTGTTTGTATACAATAAATATTACATTTGAGCAACTTTTAGGAGAGAAATTTAGCCAATTAAGATGTGTATGCACGTAGCACTTACACTATACGCGGGCTTAAGAAACCTCCATACTCATCCTCTAGAGTTTGGGGAACATCCCAATGGAATATTGTCACATATGGTTCAATGCCTATTGTATTCACACAAGAAAATTTATTGATACCTTGGAAAAATATTTACAAAAATGGTAAACTAAAATTTTACTTCGTTGAAAATTAATTATTATGAATTTACCATTTTTTTTTAATTCATCGATAAGATTATTATAGTATTTTATCCCCTTCTCGTCAATTCCTCCGATCAATCTTCCCTCTAATTAAGGCAAGCGCATACCATCAAAACATTAGTTTTATACAAATAGTATAAGAAAATTTGGATTAAAATTTATATTTTTGGAATTACTTGGTAGAACCCTTGACCATGCAATCGAGAATCGGTATGCCTGGACGTTCAACTTTTTCAGTAATTGGACATCATCCTGTTTTAATCAAACAGATTTTCAAAGTTTAGAATAAATCTCCAAAACAGAAAATAATATAACGCTAGCTAATCAGTAATAGTGTCACACCTTGTAAAGGTCGTATGAATCGCAAGCAAGGTCACCTGAACTGTGATCTGGAACTTTTTCTGTTACATTAAAAATAAAAATATGAGAATGACCATATTTATATACATTCTAACACAATGAAATTAATTGTGTTATATATATGTTAAGAAACAACAATGACCTGGATATCTATGAGTGAAGTAGTCCCATCCATTAAACGCTCTATGCGCAGCACCTTCAATCTGGTAGAACAGGTAGCCGATGTATTAAATAATTTCGTTCATAGTCCATATTAAAATCTGAGCTATAGAAATATGATACTTGAGGGTTATCATATGTGTACCTGGTAAGCGGAAGTAGCTGCACCAAAAATGAAGTTTTTGGGAAAACCAGTGCTGTTGAAAGTAAGCGTATTGTCGCAATGGAAGGGTTCTTTACCCTTGCAGGACGGGTTACAAACATTTAGACTGCTTGAAACCGCAAAGAGAATGACAAAGATGGCTAAAGAAAAGTGAGCTTTTGGAATAGCCATGTTTGAGATCATTGTGATTTGATGATGTTTAAATGATGAATTCGAAAGGGTTTATATAGGAGAGTATGCGTGCATGAGCTCGTTACGTACTTATATTATATTTGCATTGATAAAAAATTTCTCCATGCATGTTCTCCACCTCACAACTTGCTGTCTCCTTTCTGAATTAAAATTTAAGTGATATTCCTAATTAATTGCCATGTTTGAGAGCATTGTGTTTTACTTTGAGTATTGCGCATTGTATTCCTCTTTCTATTAAATGTCGAATACGTATAGTTTCACACAAGATACGTACATGCACATGTCTGAGTCATGCATATGCAATAATCAATTCCTCCAAATTCCCGAGTTGCAATGTATATGCCATTACGTTAAGAAGAAACAAATTTTGTGAAATTGGTGGTTATTTTCGTTCGGGTTCCATATTTATCGAGCTTGTATTTTTACCTTACTCGTTTCGTTATGCGACAGTTCAATTGGTTGTGTTGCTCTCTTAATTAATATTTCGAGGTTAATTGTGGATTCGACACTCGAGTTTGAAATTAAAAAAAAAAAAAAAAAATTATTCGTTTTGAAGAAATTGTGGTTCCTTAAGCAAAAAGAAAAAAGAAAACTTAATTGCTTCATTTAAATGAATTCAATATTAAATTAGGAAACTTAAACTTCAAAAATAAGCGAGAAGATATATGAAACTGACATAAAAATAAATAAATGCATCTATACGTATATGAACCTAGCTAGCTAGAATTATGATGAATAATAACCCTAGCTAATACTATAGCCAAAACCCATATGCTGGTCATCTAATTTTAACTAGGTATTATAGAATAATTTAGTTTAGAAAAAGTGAATAAAACTATAATCTAAATCAATATNTCGCCCAGACTAATCCCACGAGGCCGACGGCAACCCACGTATTCTTGCGATTTAACGCTAGCCCCGGTGGCCAAGTGGTTTCGAACCCGGGACCGTATTGGGATACACCTCCCTCAAATACCACTGTGATACGACCACTTGGTTATCTAAATCAATATTACAATAGTTTTTAATCAATAAGTCGCACCATATATATAATATACTATTAACTTTGGATGCAGATAACATAACGGGGACCCTAAAGTATATAATACATAAAAAGTGAATAAAAATGTAACAAAAAACTTTTTTGGTAGCTTCATGTTCTAGTTTGAAATTTTCCTCGTGATACATAGAACTGACAGAGTATGCTTCATTAGCATTAGCATGGATGTTTACCCCGTCCCAAATCTAAATATTAATAAGTCTTTAATTGAAGTTTAAATCATCATGTTCGCTGTGAAGTTACATCATCTGTGTCGATCGCTTGTGATTTATTTTGACAATAAGTGAATATGTGGCTAGTTTCATTTGTTCCAAAATATATATAACGATCATTCCGATTGGAGTTTGTTCTTTTTTCTAATGCATGTTTTCTTTTTTTTGGGTGTAAATATAATTGAATATAAAGATAAAACGTTAGAACCAAAATGTTTTTTGGTAGATTCATAATCTAGTTTGAAAGTTTCCTCATGATATATAGAACTGGCTTGATATGTTTTTTTATGTATGTTTTGTCCGTCCAAACTTTAAATCTTAAATCTTAAAATTCAAACTGAACCGGCATGCGAAAACCGCCGACTACATCATCCAATTTACTTATAATTTTTATGCAATGGATATATATTTGGTTAGAAAACAATTTATTTAACAAAAAAAAAAAACAAATGTGGCCACACAAGATTCAATTTATTTCATAGTAAAAAAAAAAAAAACAGAAAAAGTTCATTAGATCACATGTTGACGTGGCCACACAAGATTGGTGCGAAGTCTATCTTCACCAAAATTTTGGACAGGAACATAGATAAGTACTCAAGGAAGACTATCTTCTTCTTTTTCTCTTTGTCAAAATTGTAAGTAAAAAAGAAAAAAAAATGTGGTGTTCATGTTATCCTCAGCCACTAGTACCTTGCAAAAGTATCATCGTCTTGAAGCAAACAGAGAATTTGAGAAGAAAAGAAAACTTCTTCTTCTTATCCTCATCATCATCTCCTTCAAGCTTGGGCAAACATCAATGGCAAACCAGTAATTATCCAAAAACTGGAAACAGATTAAAATGTAAAGTGAGTGTGGTGCCTCCTTCTGAGTCTGGTGATATCACTAGCTTCCTCCTCATTAGGTATAATCTGTCTACTCTCTAATTTTTTTTTTAAAATAAATTATATTTTAAAATGAATTAGCAATTAAGAAAATATATTACAAATTTTAGTAGAGAAAATATTAATAACCGGCCAAAAAATGTGAATTTGCAATGAGGAGAAGCCAAAATAAATTATCCGGATTAATTTTTGTAACTAATTTGGATTATTTTTATTTAGTTTTAACATAACGAATGATATTTATAATTTATATATGTATCTAATTTTTTGATGAATGTTAGTGACTTAGTGTTTTGGGCTTTGATATTTATAATTTATATATGCATCTAATGTTAGAAGTTTTTTTTTTTTTTTTTTACATCTTTTGTTGGAAATTTATTTGATAAAATAGCAAGCAAAAAAAGCATGTTAAGGAAAACAAAAATTCACTCCTCATAAAACTACATGTAACAAATGATTTACTTTGTTTGTCAGTATGATTTATCTGATGAAACATCCATCAATTAAAATTTAATTTCTCTTTTATTTATTTGTCACTTGCCAAATTATATCATTTTTATAATTCACTGTGGAGAAACTAAAGTAACTAATTGTGTTGATTTTTTTTTTTTTTTGTTTTTTGAATTGTTGTAGTGGAGCTATGATCTCAATGTACTTGGTAGCAAATTTTGTGGTTCCATCATTGCTTTTCAAGTCGCTCCAAGTTGAAGAAGAGGAAGATTCTGATTAACCTATGAGCTTCATTGATATGTAGTTTTACTCTTTTTGTCCATTAGAAATATCATCTCCTAAATACATTTTATGCAAATTTTATTAATATTTTCTCCTTTTACTATTATCAACTTTTTTTTTTTCTAAGTAAATATTGATATCACAAATCTCTAATCAAATTGAATTGTCCATAGGTTGAAACTGATTTTGCATAATATAAAAATATTTTCAGAGACTAAAACTGCAAATAATATTCCATATGAAAACATAACAACAAAAAACAAAATCATGTCTAAGTCTAGGAGTGTATCAACGTCCCTCGGAAGCTGAATTACAAGCTTAATTATTGGCAATGTTCCATGTTTGGGGTCGTAACATAGTCTGAACTTTAAAGTTCACAACTGGGTGCAAAATGTCAAACTTTGGAGTTCACGGTTTACAAATGTGGAGTTTATATGAACACCAAGACACAACAATTAATGATACATCGAATTTATTGGCGAAGAATCTACTACCGCAAAACTGTGATTTTCAATTTCATTCATTAGTACCTCACTGTAATTCCGAACATCATTCCAGAAGAGTATTTTGTCAATAAAAGTCATTCGTATGTTAAAGAAAAAAAAATATATATATATTTGACCTTGTTAGACTTTTTTTGATGTGAACTCATATAGTTTTTGTTCTCAATGCGCCAGGCCGCCACACAATATTCCAATTTTAATTCTCACATGAAATATAAAATATATAGAGATATATATATATATATATTTATATATATATATATATATATATATATTCATCTTCACCATGTGATAAACACAAACTTACTGATTATTAAACTCATTTAAACATTCCTCATTACACTAATTAAGTATGTAGTTAATTACATTAATCATAATGGAACGAGGGTAAAATGGTACTTTCCGAGATATTATGGGATCTGAGTGGGAGCAGTTTGATCATCGTCACTAGAGACCGTTGACGACGACCAAGATACATCCAAAAAATGGGACTTGTTCCACGCGCTAACCACACTCCCTTTCGTATAAATTTCATTCCTTTATCGATCTAAAACCAAACCCAGATTCTATTTTCCTGGAAAATTCAAACCCATCTCGAGAAAAAATGCACG
The DNA here is from genome assembly GCA_900406245.1 of Odontarrhena argentea. NCBI lineage: Eukaryota > Viridiplantae > Streptophyta > Magnoliopsida > Brassicales > Brassicaceae > Odontarrhena > Odontarrhena argentea. Next base: position 14,068 of record OVAF01000303.1, on the reverse strand, counting down.
ATTTCTGCTTCACAATCCCGTACGGGATGCTTCTGATCGTCGGAGGATTTGTTGGGTATTTGAAGAAAGGAAGTATTGCATCTCTCGCTGGAGGTGGAGTTACTGGTTTGCTTGTTGTTCTCGCTGGTTTCATTAGCCTTAAAGCTTTTGAGAAGAAGAAGAATTCGACTCTCGCTCTGGTTCTTGAGACAGGTTTGTTTTTGGTTTTAGTGTGTTTGTTTTTGGAGTTTTGAAATCTTGCTTGTGTTTTGTTGATTAGTTTTTATCAAAAAGGTGATGACTTTACTTGTGATTTTGGTTTTAGTGGTACCTATATGTCAAAAAGGTGGTGGCTTTTGAGTTTTAATTTGAGAAATGATATGTGTAAGCATGAGTTTTGATTAGACCGGATTTAGATGAATTGATTATTGTTCTGGGGGAGAAATTTTGGGATTTAGAATAGTTAATTTGCTACTTTGTTTAATTTAAGAACTCGTTTTTCGTGGTCGGCTTTAGCTTAAGAGTTAGATTAGCTATTTTAAGTAGGGATTTGAATCAGAGTTTGTGTATTGTTAATTATGATCTTAAAGATGAAAAACTTACTTCACATGTGATGTTCTTGGACTTTTGTGTGATCATGGGCAATAAGAGTATGTGATTTGTTAGCTTATTGGAGTCTGTTATCCATTAACTGAAACATGACTCTATAGTTTCTTTAGTAGTTTTTATTTTCTTAGAATTTGTGGTGACTGAAACTCATTTTAATGTCTTGTGATACAGTCATTTTTAAGAAATGGTGGATTTTAGAACAAACTTGATTTGATTCTTTGTTCAATTAAAGAATTCGTTTTTAGTCGTCGGCTTTAGCTTAAGAGTTGATAAGCTATATATAAGCATGATTTTGTTGAGAACCAATTCAGGTGAATTTGCTTATTATTCAGAACACTGTATTTAGCTTCTTTCTTCGTATCTCGAAATCGTTTTCTCGTGGTTGGCTTTAGCTTAAGAGTTAGATTAGCTATGCTAACCAAGTCAGATCTGTTCTTGGACTATTGCTGGAATCTTATCTTTATGATGTTAAGACTTTGCTCATGAAAATTGGCTAATGCTTGAAATGCGCTATCTTAATGGACTTTGAGACGTTTTAGCTTAGTATATTGCTCTGGACTATTGCTGGGATGTGAATTGTTGGTCTGTTACCATTCAACTGAAACAGGACCTCATAGTTTCTTTAGTATTTTTTCTCTTTAAAGAGTTTGCGGTGACTGAAAATCATTTGAATGTCTTGTAATGCAGTCATTGCAGCTGCTCTCACATTTGTCATGGGACAGCGGTACTTGCTGACTCAGAAGATTATGCCTGCTGGTTTGGTTGCTGGAATCAGGTAATTTACTATAATGGTCCTTCTTTATGTTCCTACTGTGCAACGTTAGCAAGGTTTTAACCCAGCAAACCAAACTTCTGTGTACATTACAGTGCTCTCATGACCTGTTTCTACGTGTACAAGATCGCAACAGGAGGCAACCACATACCACCAAAGGCTGAATGATGATTTTGCACTCTGTTTGTCCAATGGAGCATACGATCTTCCACTATTATTGAAATAAGGTATATGAATTTGTCGATTTAGAAATCTGTATGGTGTAGACAATGATGGTGTGAGGTTTGTTTATTTTGGTCCCTAGGTGAACATGATATTTCTTTATCTGAGATTTTAGTTCCTAATGTAACTCCATGAATCTCTTTCATATATCTAATTTTTTTAGTTTATATATGATCCCATTCACCAGCTGTTCCATTTACGCTTCATCTGAAGATGAACTCCTGAAACCATTATGTTCTTACACACACACCAAGAAAATATTAATTCATAACTGAGTTCAAAAGATACAGTTAAACACTAAAAAGCAAACCAGTCTTAGGAAGATAATAAAGCATAAAAAGAACCACATAGGTGAGATTGTTCTTTAATATTCTACTTGCATTGGACTTCCCAAAACAACATCGAACACAAGTTAGATCATACGAGCTGCTCTTAAATTTCCGTGTCTTATAGCGTGCCGTTCTTTCAGCCATGCCACATTTCTTTTGGCCTCTTCAATACTTTTCTCTATTGAGTCTGACATCTCCTGCAGATTGCGCAACCTCTTTTGATAAGAGGATTCATTACAAAGACCAACATCTTCACTTCTCTTATATGCTTTGGTTGTCTCATCTCCATTATATAGCTTTTGACGAGAAGTAAGTTCATTAATATGTGCCTTTGATGCAAGCTCCTCTGGTGCTAGCTTTTGCTGGATCAAACCAACAGCATCATCGTCCTTCTCATCTGACCTGGCCTTTTCTTGAGCTATGGCATCCTCTTCTTGAAGCAGATACTCTGGCTCCTTGATGCCGTCATCGATCATAGTCATCTTCTCTGCGTTGCAGTTGCTCCCAGATACAGTGAGCTCATCCTCACAGGTTTGCCTTGTCTCTGGCGGTGACATTACAATCTCAATTGCTTCATCAAAACCAAGAGGAGGACCTGAAGAGTTGTTTTCATCAATTGGCCTCATAAAGATATTATCCCCTGCTTTGCGTCCAGTGTCACTAGTCCCTTCATTCGTTTTCTCTTTTTCTAGTGGTTGTATAATATTATCTCCATCAGCTCTTGTCGAAGCTAGTTTTGGACGAGGACCAGAGTCATTGATATCCTGCTCAAGACTACTTTTTTCACGAAACCGTTCGCAAGAATCTTCTCCACTATTCTTTACATTGCTATACTTCTTACCAAGGCTCACCAGCTGAGCAATGGTGAACGTATCTTCGTCTTTATCATTCTCTATTGCAATCTGTTTCTGGCAACAACCAATAGCACTCTCAACGTTCTCACGAGCTCGCTTCATGTTCTTGTTTCTCTTGTCACGAGCCAGCTTCATGTACTTGCGCCTCTTGTTTATGAATTTCCAAGCTATTTTCCTCACATTCTCACTTGTTCTTTTCATCTTAGAGCTTGAAGGAACAGAGCTATTCTCATCGTCACCACGAACTCGCTTCATGCCCCTGAGTCTCAGTGTTTCATCTGTTTCAACAACCAGATTCTCCTCAGAAGAATACTTCAACTCTGACAACGACCTCCTCCGCCACTCTCTGAACATCTGAGTATCACGAGCAGTTGCAGAACGAGAAGGAATGTATAAAGTCAATTCATCAATAGGCTTGCTGTAATCAGCCCAAGCTGCCTTCTGTGAGAGGTTGTTCTGTCTACTAGTACCAGGAACATCCAGAATAATCCCAAACTGTGAAGCCACCCGGTCGGGAAAGTAATGCTCCACACAACCAATTCCAGCTAGCACAGACACCTTAATGCATCGAGCAAAGGAGACGAATTCATCATCAAGATTGGGACCAACAGGAACAAACATAGCTTTCTCGGGGTAAAACTTTGGAAATTCCCACTCTTCCACAGTTTTCGTGTAGGGACGCCACTCGAAACTGTCTATGTTAGAGTTGTCCAGAATCCACCTCACTCTTTTGGTTTTATGTTTTAGATCATGCCAAAGAGCCAATCTTAACTCACCCTTGATCAACGGATTAGGCAATCTTGGCTGAAGTTCCTTGAATCTCTCCCATGACCAAACTTGAACCAACTTAAACAAAGCGCTCATATAGATTTTCTCGATACCCTTCGATATGGCAAAATCTCTAATGTGGGCTTTCAACATACGTAAATCGGCATACAAATGAGCAAGAACAGCAGGAGCTAGAGCAATCCTAGTACCTCTTGAAAGATGAACAGCAATGGGGATAACACCTTTATAGATATGAAAATACCTTGATGGAAACACAAAATAGGAGAGCCACAACACAAGGAAAGCTACATGCTCAAGCTCATCACCACATCCTTCGAATCTCTTCATCCACGCTACCTGAGTTACGAAATTGGATCTTAAAATCTTGGACCATTCCATCTCCAGTTTCGACTTAACCTTATCTCCTTCACTATCCAAAGCAGCAAAAACCGGGGAACCCAAAACAGAGAATCCAAGAAGCACCATAACATCTTCAAGTGAAATGGTAGCTTCACCCCAAGGGAAAACAAAAGTATTGGTGTTTGGACACCATCTCTCAGCGACACTCAGAACCAGATCTATGTCTTTATAGATCCTGGCTGTGGAAGCCATGACAGCTTCCAAAATACCAGCTTTTCTCCAAATGGGTTTGTGCAAATCAGACATTTTCTTAACCCAAGAACAGAAATTTTCGCTTGCAAATCTCCATCCAGTGAAGCCAACACTTAAAGACAGAGCCTTGAACTCAGGAGAGGAAGAAAGTGAGCGATTCCGACGAGGAAGAACAGCTTCAGATCCATCAATGGAGATGGAAGTGGAAAAGGGTTTCAAGAGATGGGAATTTTTTCTGTTTGAAGAGAGATTCACCATGAGCTCTTCTCTCTCTTCAACGAGTTCTTCACTTGGTTTTGATTCCATCTCCATGGATAGTGAAGAAGAAGAGAAATTTTGATTCTTTTTCTCTTTCATTTTGTTTCGATTTTTGGGTTTTAAAGTATGATAAGACAAGAGGGAGAAACTTTGTTGCAGTTAGCCTGTAGAGAGCTGTTGACACTGTTTCTTTTTTAGGTAATTGGATAGAGACTCTCTCATCAAATAAAAAAAAAANAATTTGTTCTGTGATAAACTAAAAAAAAAAAAAAATTTAGAAAAACCCAAGAAAGAATTTGCATGTATGTACAATTTGCAAAGGCAGCTAAAGCAACTGTCGTACCAAATTCAAAACTTTGAATGAAAATTGTTGACCAGACAGACACCAAAAATAAATAAAAGATATCAACCGGTCAGTCTATATAATCTTAAAACTAGTAACCGGAATTTAACCATATCAAACCAAACTAAAGGAAACAGAAATTTTATGTTTCCTTTTGGAATTAAGAACACATCCAGAAACTGAAGGAACACTTTTAAACTCTAAATTTGTTCTCTATTCTGAATCTGATTTATCGTTATAGAAAAAGAAGTGAATGACATACCATTTTGACAAGATCACTATAAAATCAAACCTAAACTATAACACATCCAAAACCGAAAACTGAAACTTGCTCTTAACAAAAGAACTACGTACCCACATAGTTTGAGCAATTGGAACTTGTTGGAAACGGAAAACCATAGACACAGAGACAGCTAGCCTAACTTATCATTTACGAATCTTAGAGTTTCCACAAGTCTAGCTAGTACGGTACCAATGTTGTTGAATCCAAGATGTCTGCAATGGCATACGCATGGGTGTTACGCAAGAAAAGGCCTAAGGGCAGGAGCTTATGCACGAAACACGTAAACAGATGAGCCGGATGAATCTTCTCCGCGGTGACTGTCAGTGCCTTGCAAACCACGTAAGTCCCAGGTTCATCTATTGCTAGCGCTTTAAACCTGTCTCCTTGGCGCTTTAAAAGCTCCCAAGCAGCCATAGACATTGAATCCACCCTAGTTTCCAAAAGCTGTTCCAGGACATAGCTTCTTAGCTTGGTAAACGAGAGCTCAACACAATACTCGTAGAGACTACCCAAGATTGTATGCGTGGTACGCAAGTCATTCAATCTAAGCATGTTCATTAACATATATTCTGAAAATAATTGCAAGAATGTATACCCTAAACCGTTAAACGTTGTCATGCCGAATCGGATCATAGCCCATTACCTATTAAAATTTAGTATGAGCAGAGACTCAATCGAGATCAGTTTGCAAGTGAGGTCTTTATAGATTTGTTCATTAACACTGAGTAATATTTAAGTTTGGCTAATACCATATACTCATCAACTCTCACTTTACCCTCGTTTCTTTTGGAAATAAGAACACAACAAGAAATTGAATGAACACTATTAGACTCCAAAAAGAAAGTTAATTGCAAACCAGTTTGACAAAATCACCATAAATTCAAACCTAAACACATCCAAAACCAAATACTGTAACTTGTTTGAAACGGAAAACCTCAGAGAGAGAGAGAGAGACAACTAGCTTAGCTCCTTTATGAATCGTTTGTTGAGCCCAAAGATGTTTGCAAATGCCGCGAGTAATTAGGTACCACTGTCGTCGCATCCAAGAAGTTCCCAATGACATTCCCATGTGGTGATTCACGCAATAACTCGCGTAAGGACTTGAGCTTATGCACCAAAGGCGAAAACAGATTCAACGAAGAGACCAACACACCCGTCACTCTCAGTGCCTTGCGAACCACGGTAGTCCCAAACTCATCGTTTGCCAGATTCAACAACCTATCGTCTGTACACCCTATAAACTCATCCACCACAGCGATCAGTGCTTCCTGCGTACACTCCATAAGCTGATTCACGACATCGCTTCCTGGCTTACTCATCGAGAGGTTAACAAAATTCCCACGGAGACTGACCAAAGTGACACGCGTGGCACGCAAGGTATTCAATTCAAGCGCCTTCTGGACCACAAGGCTCCCGTAAACATCGTTGCTTAACATGAGAGCATTGAAAGTGATCTTCTCCATGATCTGACTCTTGCCAACATGACAGTCCGAGTAGGTTATGATCTCATTGACCGCGACGGAGCCGTATCTGTTACGCGCAATGTCGAGCAATTTGTAGATAGTAAACTCGTGCAAGATCCTCTGTTGATCTGGATCGAAGACCCGGATGGCTCGTACCGCCACGTAAGAAGCGTATCTATCAGTCATGATGTGGAAGAAACGGTTCAAGATCGCAGAGCAGAAGAGATCGTCCACCACAGGTGAAAGACCGAAAAGCTTTGGCACTCTTCTGGAGCCGTACTCGTTTCGGAGCACCGCTATGAAGTAATCGGGACTGGATTCCATCAGTGACGCAATCATCTGGAACTCTCCTTGGTCTTGCCTCAACATAATCTCTTCAAATTGAGCTTCGCCATCGTCGGTAGTCAGAATTCTGAACAGAGCATTCCGGTATGTTACCGGAAGTGTACCGGAGACGCTAATCGTGGTTTCTTGATTCGCCATTGTCGAGAGAAAAGTAATCTTAAAGAAAAGGGTTTATTGATTTCTGTGAGTTATGGAGAAAAGTGAGAGAGAGTAGTGTTGGTTCTGATTGTGATTGGTAACTCTATTTATAGTGGGTCTCATTTGTTTCTTGATTCTCCTATCTCGAGTTTCTTTATTTTTTTTTTTTTTTAAATATATATATTGAACGATAATAGTTTGTGGGATAAAATGAAAATTAGGTAGAATTATAGAGAAAAAGTTTAATTAAACAACTTTACTAAAAAATATTATATAATTAAAAGCCAAATAAGTTAGGGTCAGAAACTTACATTTTCGTAAAGTTCAGGGACTTGCCGTAAGAAGAAAAGCTTTCTTTTAAGATCATTGCAAAGAAGGTGGGGGTAAAACGCTGTCGTTTATTTGCAAACGGCGGTTTAGCTTTTGTTTTTTTGTCCACGTCACCCAAACTCCAAATGCGTAGATCACACATCGGGTCCCACATTACACGTAAGATTCAAACTTTTGGTCTGTTATTTCAACTGAAACAGAACCTCACAGTCACAGTTCATTAAAGTATTTTGAAATAAGGTATATCAATTTGTCGATTTAAAAATCTGTATGGTGTAGGCAATGATGTTGTGATTACGCCTTATAAGAGGTTTGTTTATTCTGGTCCCTAGGTGAACATGATATTTCTTTATCTGAGATTTTAGTTCCTAATGTAAACCCATGAATCTCTTTCATATATCTAATTTTCTTAGTTTATATATGATCCCATTCCATTTCATCTGAAGATGAACTCATGAAACCATAATGTTCTTACACACACACCAAGAATATATATATTAATTCATAACTGAGTTCAAAAGATACAGGCCCTGTTTGTTTCTCAGTTTGGAATTTCAATCCGGATGGACAATCTGGATGGAGAATTTGGATTAAAATCCGGATGATGTTTGTTTCTCAATCTTGTCATTCAATCTAGATGCTCCATTTGGATAGAATGTTGTTTGTTTGTGAGTTTGGTTTTAGTATGGTTTTAGTATCTGAATTAAGTTTTTTTAAAAAACTAAAAGGTACATATAATTATATAAACAACTATTTTATATTTTAAATTTACTTTTACAACAAAATAATTTTTTTGGTTCAAAATAATTATTAAACACAAAAATATTATTTTTTAAAAAAAGATTTGGAAAGAAATTCGGTATTATATTTTAAGTTTTTCCAAAAAATACGGAATTCTGCAATTTTGGTGGAAAAATGAAATTTTACGGTTTTGGCGGAAAAACGAGATTTTACAGTTTGGTTGGAATAAAGAATTTTGGCGTTTTGGTGGGAAAACGGAATTTTGCGGTTCCGGAATATTGTGGTTTCGGCGGGAAAACGAAATTTTACGGTTTTGGCGGAAAAATGGAATTTTTTCGGTTTTGGCAGAAAAACGGAATTTTGCGGTTTTGACAGAAAAATGGAATTTTACAGTTTTGGCGGGAAAATGGAATTTTGCGGTTTTGGCGGGAAAACGGAATTTTGCGGTTTTGGCGGGAAAATGGAATTTTACGGTTTTGGCGGGAAACGGAATTTTACGGTTTTGGCGGAAAAACGGAATTTTACGTTTTTGGCGGGAAAAGTGAATTTTACGTTTTTGGCGGGAAAACTGAATTTACTGTTTTGGCGGGAAAACGAAATTTTGTAGTTTTGGCGGGAAACAGAAATTGAGTAATTAAATATTTTAGTAATTAAATATTTTAATAGTTTTAAATTTTATTTCATTAAAGGATAATTTTAAATTTTTGTGTTTTGGATGAAATTGTATCATCCAAACTCTACAATTAATTCAATCCAAACTGAGCAATTTAATCCGGATTGAGTTGGTATTCAATCCAACTATTCAATCCGGATTGAGTTCCAAAATGGTCTTAAACAAACATCATCCAAACTAAAAGTTTGGATTGAGCTTCCAAACTGAGAAACAAACGGGGCCACAGATTAAACGCTTAAAAGCAAACCAATCTTAGAAAGATAGTAAAGCATAAAAAGAACCACATAGGTGAGATTGGTCTTTGATATTCTACTTGCACTGGACTTCCCAAAAACAACATCAAACACAAATTAGATCATACGAGCTGCTCTTCAATTTCTGTGTCTTATAGCTTGCCGTTCTTTCAGCCATGCCACATTTCTTTTTGCCTCTTCAATACTCTTCTCTATTGAGTCTGACATCTCCTGCAGATTGCGCAACCTCTTTTGATAAGAGGATGCATTACTAAGACCAACATCTTCACTTCTCTTATTCATCCCTAGCTCCTCTATTGCAAGTTTTCTCTTCTTCCATCTCTCATCATAATCATCACTTGTGTTCCTTGCATGTGAAGCTTCTGTTGGTTCTTTCATCACCTCTTTGGAACTCGAAACTCCTGAAACCGATTTCAGCCACCAGTCTCGATATCTCGGATTAACAGAACCTCGATCAAGCCGAGAAGGCATGTAGAGCTTCAAACCAGCAACTGACCTACTGTAATGCTCCCATGCTTCATGTTCTGTGAAGACTATTGGGTGAGTTAGCAAAGCAGGAACATCTTGAGTTAAACCAAACTGCCCGGCCACTCTATCCGGGTTGTAGTCTTGTACAAAACTATCTCCAGCGAGATTAGAAACTCTCACACATCTAACAAATGACGCAAACTCCTCACTGATGGTGTTATCAACAATAAACCACATACCTTCCTCAACGTAAAACTTAAGTGGGTTCCAATTCCTCAAAGGCTTAGTGTAAGGACGCCACTCGAAGTTATCAAAACTCATCCTCACATTCTCAGAATTCTGATGAAGCATATCCCACCGAGCTATTCGAGGTTCTCCTTCGGGTGCAACTCTAGCTTTTGGTCTTACATTCTGGAAACGCTCCCAAGTCCATACTTGGACTAACTTCAACAAAGACTTGAGGTTAACTTTGTCACCATCATACATACCTCCCTTAGCTAAATCACGGATTCGACCCAAATCTCTGTATACACTAGCTAGAACCGCTGGAGCAAGGGCGATCCGTTCGCCTCTAGCTAAACGGACCGCGATTGGGATCACCTTTTTCGAAATGGCACGGGTTGATTTACCCGGGAAAGCAAAAAAGGAGAGCCATAAAACCAAAAAAGCCTCATGCTCCATCTGATCACCATTACCAAAGAAGTGGGCAGTCCATGAAGACTTTCTCACACCTCCACCTCCACCTCCACTACTAATAAGCTGCTTCCTCACTTTGTGAAGTTTATCCGTGGAATCTCTCATCTCCCAGCTTTCCAAAGGAGCAAAAGCATGAGATCCCAATACAGAGAAACCGAGAAGCACCATCACATCCTCGAGCGTTATCGTAGCTTCACCCCAAGGGAAGACGAACGTATTGGTTTCAGAACACCAATTCTCAGCAGCAGAGAGAACCAAAGACGGGTCTTTTCGGATAGTGTAAGCCGAAGCCTTGACGGCATCATAAATCCCAGCTTTCCTCCAAGTATCTCCATGTAAAGCTTCCATTTTTTCAAGCCACATAACATAGTGACGGTCTGCAAGCCAATAACCAGAGAAAGATAGCTTTGACAACAGATGTTTTCGCGAAGAAACAGAGTCACGTTGACGACGACGACCAGGAACTGTTGGAACAGAGCCAACAACGGAAGTTACCATAACATTTGCCATCTCTCTTTCAAAGACGACAGGTAGCAAAACGCCTCTGTAAAATAAAAGTCGAAAAGAGATTAGACGACTCAGGTTGCTATGAATAATAAAAATGTTGATGTAAAGATAGATTCATTAAAAAAGAATAGCTATTCTATATAAGTGTATATTTATTAAAACTTTGAAAACATGTTAGTATATATATTAAGTTTACCAAAATATTAGTATACATATTAAGTTTACCAATAGAAAAAAAATCACCAAAACATGTGAACTCTTAAAACTCAAAATCTTCTAAGACAACAAATAACAAAAGTCTAATAAATCTAAAACATATAAGTAAGCCCGGTCCGAGATCCAAATAAATGTAAAACTTATAAGTGAGCCCGGTCCAGATCCATATAGACCAGCTCATAAAAATCCAGTTTTTTTTAACCTAAACGTATAAAGCCCAAACTAGCCCATATATGAGCTTTTAGCCCATCTAACCCAATCCATCGTCCTTTTCTACTTGATGTAAAGATTGAACCGACAAACCAAACTCCCCCGATTTATAAGTTTGCAACGTAAGTCTGTGTATTTGACTATACTCTCATTACAAGACCAACTGAATGAATAAAAGTAACGCCAACAGTCTTTGACGATGATGCAGATAAGAGTCCAAGTCCAATGGACTTACTGGTATCTTCTCTCAAGAATTTTGGGGCATAGTAAAACCAAAAGTGATTGATATGGTCCAACTACAAAGGAACCTTAAAGCTTCCTAGAAATTTCAAGGGAGACAAAGCAAAAACCACTTTCCTCTTTCGGATAATGGTACATTATCTTGATAAATACAAATGGTGAATTACGAGTTTCACGATTTTCAAAAATCATAACTAAGTTTCTTTGAATCTTAATTTGCAAACTAAAGAAAACTCATAAAAGTCGAAGATAACAATTATTGGAAAACATAGATTGATGATTCCTAACTCTAAAGCTTGGATTCGTTAAGATTGTGCTTAAAAGAAATAGCAAAAAGAGAATGTGATAGATTTTTACCAAATTGAGTTAGAGAAATCTGAGGCAAGAACACTTCGAAAAAATCGCCGCTAGAGAGAATCTAGGTTTTTGAGATGTGTGGTGATAATGGAAATTAAGATAAAAATAGGTAAGAATGGGTAGTTTCGTCTTTTAACATTTCATTTAGTGGTATATATGTAATTAGCCATTTTATTATTTTTTATTAACAATCACACCTTTGAACATCAAATTAAACTATCCATATTGTTGACCCATATAAGGAGGAGAAAAAGTTTATAAAATCAAATTCAAAAGCTCTAACATTTTAGTATATATATATATTTGTTTACCAGTAGAAAAAAAATCATCAAACATGTGAACTCTCAAAACTCAAAATCTTCTAAGACAACAAATAACAAAAGTCTAATAAATCTAAAACATATAAATGAGCCCGGTCCCAGATCCATATAGACCAGCTCATAAAAATCCAGTTTTTTTAACCTAAACGTATAAAGCCCAAACTAGCCCATATAGGAGCTTTTAGTTCATCTAACCCAGCCCATCGTCATTTTCTACTTGATGTAAAGATTGAACCGCAAAACCAAACTCCCCCTATTTATAAGTTTTCAACGTAAATTTGTGTATTTGATTATACTCTCATTACAAGGCCAGCGGAATGAATAAAAGTAACGCCCACAGTCTTTGACGATGATGCATATAAGAGTCTAAGTCCAATGGACTTACTGGTATCTTCTCTCAAGAATTTTGGGGCATAGTAAAACCAAAAGAGGTTGATATGGTCCAACTACAAAGGAACCTTAAAGCTTCCTAGAAATTTCAAGGGAGACAAAGCAAAAACCACTTTCCTCTTTCGGATAATGGTACATTATCTTGATTAATACAAATGGTGAATTACGAGATTCACGATTTTTAAAAATCATAACTAAGTTTCTTTGAATCTTAATTTGCAAACTAAAGGAAACTCATAAAAGTCGAAAATAACAATAATTGGAAAAAATAGATTGATGATTCTTAACTCTAAAGCTTGGATTCGTTAAGATTGTGCTTAAAAGAAATAGCAAAAAGAGAATGCGATAGATTTTTACCAAATTGAGGTAGAGAGATTTGAGGCAAGAACACTTCGGAAAAATCGCCGCTAGAGAGAATCTAGGTTTTTTAGATGTGTGGTGAAAATGAAACTTAAAATAAATATAGGTAATAATGGGTAGTTTCGTCTTTTAACATTTCATTTAATGGTATATATGTAATTAACCATTTTTTTATTATTTATATTAACAACCACCCTTCTCAACCTCAAATTAAACTATTCATATCGTGGACCCATATAAGGAGGATAAAGAGTTTATAAAATCGAATTTAAAAGCTCTAACATGCGTCGAACGGGTCAGACAGTATGCTTGTGGTTTTCTTTGCGTCTAATAAAGGACATGATAAACCTTGGAAAACCATCTACACAACTCTATTACCAAAATGAGTAAAGCTGGTCAAGCTTTTAGGTCTTTAATAATCTTCACCAGATTCAAGCAGTCAGTCAGAAAGCAATAACCTAGGAGTTCTCTCTCCGAGATGATCTGCATTGCTTATAATAGAGCCTCACATTCTGAATGAAGAGAAGATAGACTTTGTCGAGTACCAGTTTTGCAATGGACTAAAATCTTATTATCATTAAAACAGACCCAACCCAACCCATAAGTTAGCTCCGAGTTCTTCCACGAATCATCTATCTTACAAAAAAAGACATATTGAACTTGGAGCTGAAACCTCTATTGGAATGGGCCGATCTACCACTTGGGTCTCCTTCCAGGTCCGACATTCACTTCTGCCAATTGGAAAGTTTATGTTGGTTCAAGTTCCACTCTTTGGAAAATACTTTGATTGACTATAATACTTTAAAAATTGCACCCACATTGATGATAGCTAAAAATTTCTCCATATAGTTTTTTTTTTCTTTGTTAACTTATTGTTATTGTTGAAATATCAATGCAAAATCTCACAACAAAAGTTAAGAAAATGAATGTCTAATACATAAGATGCAGGGAATGATTAATATATATGTCACTAGTAATTATAATTATTTTTCTTGGCCAAATATTCATTCATCAATAAAAAGGAGTTACAATATCCATGTAACTTTGTTACAAATATTATTTTTCCTAGCTTGCTTAGCTAAATTATCAGCATACAAATTTGCCTCACGGTCTATCAAAAAAAAAGCTAGACCCATCAAAGTTTGAGGAAACGGATATAATGTCTTCAATATAAACAGCCAAGACATCAACATTGTGGGAGCTAGGAAGGGTTTCAAAGTATCCGAGAGTGACTCGATCATAAAGTTGCTTGGAATTTCCACAAAAGGTAACGTGTCACCACAAGAAAGACGCCATGTTGCGTCGATCGTTTGCGTCGAAAATATTTCGAC